>JARFXV010001352.1:0-70232 GCA_031761425.1 Cosmopolites sordidus | reverse complement strand
AGAAACCAGATTGATAGATGGTAACACCTTGGAATTCGGCAACTACAGACTTTTTAAAAGTAAAACGGACAAAAGAATACTCAAAAATACACCACATCTCGGTGTTACTTTCGCTGTCTCAAGAAACATTCTTGGTTCTATAACAAATGTCCAGCCAGTAAATAATCGACTTATGACACTATCCCTCAAGTGTGCTAACAAAAACTATACATTAATCAATGCACACCTCCCAGTTAACGAAGAAAATAAATCTAATCTTGAAAAAGTAAATCAGTCCTGGGAAATTCTGGAAAAGACTATCTCTAAAATTCCCTCTAACCATGTAAAAATCCTATTGGGTGATTTCAACGCCCAACTAGGGAAAGAAAAAAAGTACAGGAAAACAGTCGGCAGTTTTCCCGCTCATAAATGGACTAACCATAATGGTAGAAGATTGGTTGAACTATGTTGGCAGTTTAATCTAAAAATAATGTCGACCCATTTTAAGAAGAAAATAACAAAACAAAAGACCTGGAGGTGCCCCAACACGTACATGGGTTAATTTCAAATTGACCATGTTACCATTTCGTACCCCAATTATAAAGAGATTTTGAATGTTCAAGTCAGGAAAGGAGCAAATATAGACACGGATCACTACTTGACTAGAATCAAACTTAGCTTAAAACCTCGAAAACTTATTCAAAAGAGGCTGCTAATAGCAAAGTTTGACCCAACGAAAATAAAACCAGCCCTAACAGAAGAACTTGATAAACAACCTGCGTAGAACTGGCAAGAATTAAAACAAAAAATCATTAAAACAGCCTTAAAGATGGTCCCTTTACAAAAACGTAGAAAATATCCGTGGTGGGATGAAGTTTGCGAGCAAGCAGTATTAAGCCGAAGTAAAGCATTCAAAGATTGGAACAGTCAAAAAACAGCGATAAACTATAACATCTTTTTGGAAGTAAGAAAAGAAACATCGAAGCTAATTAGACAAACTAAAAGAAAATATGAAAACAATCAACTTAATGAAATAGAAAAAGATTTCCAAAAAAATAACACCCGAAACTTTTACAAAACATTTAAAACTAAATTAACAGGCTATCAACCGCAGAGCCTATGCTTTCAAAAGGAAAACGGACAGTTAGCTCTAAATAACCAAGACAATTGCAAGGAACTTGCGAAATATTTTGAACAAATACTAAACTGTCCTGAGCCCTTAAACAAATTACCAACACTAAACCCTAAACAAACAAACCCAGATTCATTACCACCGAATGAAGAGGAAATAATTAGGCAAATCAAGCGGCTTAAAAATAACAAAGCTTCTGGTGAAGATGGAATCACTGCTGAACTTTTGAAATCCGCTGGTCCAGGTACAATCAAGGAAATAACCAAAATTCTACAAGAAGTTTGGCGAACCGAACGGATTCCGGAAGACTGGAAAGATGCTCTAATCCATCCACTACATAAGAAAGGAGATAGAACGGATGTAAACAACTATAGAGGAATATCTCTTCTCCCAGTTTGTTACAAGATTCTATCTCAATGTCTACTAGAGAGAGCACAGGGACAGTTAGAACCGAACATTGGTGAATATCAAGCAGGTTTTCGACCGGGCAGATTCTGCCCTGAACAGATCCTGAATCTAAAGTTGATTCAAAAGACATCAAAAGACATCAAAAACTGTACAATAAAAATCTCGTATGTACATTTGTGGATTTCAAAAAAGCATATGATTCTATTGACCGCGAATCTTTATTTCGAATCTTGAAAGAACAAGGACTAGATCTGAAAACGCTGGCAATTATTAAAGCAACGTTAACTAACACGAGGTCAAAAGTTAAATTCATGGCTGACATCTCAGAGCCCTTCGAAATTAAAACTGGTGTGAGACAAGGGGATGGACTCTCGCCACTCTTATTTAACTGTGTTCTAGAAAAAGTAATACAAGAGTGGCGTGAAAAAAAGTCGGCACTGAATATTGACCAGCCCATTAAACTGGGGAGAACCAACATCAAAATTGATTGTCTGGCATTTGCTGATGATCTAGCAATTTTAGCTCAAGATGTATTAACGGCACAGAAACAGATTGAAATCCTAAAAGAAATAGCAGAAAAGGTAGGACTCCAAATTTCCTTTGAAAAGACAGAATACATGACCTGCAACAGACTAAGAACACCATTTCTAAAAACGAAATATGGTAACATCAGACGAGTCTCTCAATTCAAATATTTGGGTGAAATAATCATGGAAAATGGGTTGGAAAAAGCGGCCAATAAGGGTAGATGTCAAAAAATGGAAACGGCATTGAGACTTACACAAAATATTTACAACAAAAAATGCCTATCTAAAAACACAAAACTGAGACATTACAACACGGTTATTAAGCCAGAATGTCTATATGCTGCAGAAATACTCATTTTGAATAGAAAGAGGGACATCGAGGACATTGAAAAGAAGGAAAGAAAAATCATAACAAAAATCCTAGGCCCCAAACAAATAAATAGCACAACATACCGACTTCGAGAAAACCAAGAAATCAAACAATACACAGATACACTTAGCGATATGAGAAAAAGAAGACTTAAGTTTTACGGACACATCAAACGGATGAATCCGGGTAGGCTAACTAGACAAATAGTCGAATTTTATGAAAATAGGAGTAGAGCTAAAGTAGAAATAATTAAATGGATTGCTGCAATTAAAGAGGACCTAAGATCAGCAAATATTACACAAAGTGAAATTCAGGATAGAGGCTGTTTCAGGCACAAGGTTAACGTTTGGAAGGTTGGCCAGAGAGAAAAATGTAGGAAGACTGGAACAACTTGGTCTGACGAAAGGAAAAAAGCTCATAGCGAAAGAATGAAATTAGTATGGGCTCAAAGGAAGGCTAACAACAACAAACGCCTCTAATTGTACTTCGCGTGGTCCACCAGGGCCCATACGTGAATAATAATAATAATAATATATATATATATATATATATATATATATATATATATATATATATATATATATATATAGGGCAAAAATGTTTACGCAACCCAAAAAATGTTATAAGTTTTTGAAAAAATGGCTCTTTTTTTTATAACCAAAGTTTTTAAAATACAGAAAGTGAAAAAGTTTTAAAAAACTTAAAAAACGTAATTAAATAAAAAAAAAGAAGGAAAAGTTGGCCCACTCGCCTTTGCACGGGAATATTTACAGAAAGACTCAAATTTTTTTTGAGATAAAAAAAATAAAATGTTGGAAAAATCTGAAAAATTTCATCGAACTTGATTTCTGATTTTTTTCGTATTTTTTTATAAAAAGAAAACAAAACAAAAAAAGTCTCAATAGGCCAATTTTTGAAAAAGTTATTGCTATTTGAAAAAAAAGTCATTTTTTTCAAAGTCTCAATCTGAAGACTGAAAAGGCCACTCTTCGGACAAACACTGAGAATGCCAAGTGTGACTTTGGCGAAACGTTTGCATGTTCCCAACAAACACAACACAAACGATCGGATGTGTCCCGTTTGTTGGGAACATGCCGGACACCCGGGCTAATAGTCTCGTTTTGCATATTTAGCTCACCCCTTCCTTCTATTTCAAGGGCTTGTCGGATTGTTCGGACCTTGTAGTTTTCAATATTCGCTATTTCTTTGGCTCCTTCAAAATTGGTTTTATGTCCTGTTTGTAGATGGTGCTCTGGAACAGAGCGGAAATGGTTTGTTCCTTTTTTAGCCCGATAGCGTTGCCGAGCGCCGCGAATAATCCCAAACTACCCTGATACAATCTGCGCAGCCGCCGAGGCGCCTATAAGAGCCAGCCCAACGACCCGTGCACATCAGTTGGACTCTTCACTCGAAGCGGACAACACTTGAAAATGCCAAATGAGATTTTGGCGAAACGTCGTGATTTCAAAGAATGAACGGATCGACACCCGGAATGATTGAGAAACATATATATATATATATATATATATATATATATATATATATATATATATATATATATATATATATATATATATATAAGCCACCGAATTAATTTATACACCTTACAAAATGTTTTAATTGAATTAGACGCACCCGAGACTCAATCGTTCGCGAATAGTTAGACCGACTCCGGAATTAGTTTTCTGGGATCCCAGAGCTACATACATATATTAATCCGACTCGCATGGCAAAAGAGGACTGTAGGGAACGAAACATATGGAAATTATTTATTGTAGGATAAATTGCGTGCGGTGGTTTTTGTTACTGCGGGCAATTAACAACAGAAACCCAGTAATTCTATTTTATTAACGGGTAGAAAATGGAGAACACACATATTATTTACCTAATGAGATTTTTCTATTTTTGTTCAACGTATACATGTCAGTAAATATTTTTGAATATTCGTAAATCTTTAAAATCTAATTTTTTATTATTATTCTATTTTAGATATCATAAATTAATAAATAATAATTTATTTTGTATAAATAAACTATTTTGTATAAAAACGGATAAAATAGTATTGGCAATTAGATTTTAATAAATAACCATAACCTTATTTTGTAAATGATATAAAAATACGTATTATTTCAAACAGTTAGATTTGGAATAATACATATTAAGGGATTTAAGATTAGGTTTGGGTTAGCATGTAAGATTTGGTGACGTCAGAAACAGAGCTTTTCATTAACTCCGCTCAAGATGGTCCACAAGCTGAGAAAATGTAATATTTGGTGTGTAATAGTTTTTTACCCTCTCGAAATATATATCAACTGACGAGTGATTAATATGAAAGTTGTCTCAGAAGGTATCTATCTGGTTTTAGCAGATCTTGCTTCTTCCGTACTGGTAGAAGATCCCTTATCGCCTTATATGTTATTTCCTATTGAAATATGCTCATCATCATCATCAATCAGCCTTCTGCATCCACTGCTGGATGTAGGCCTCCCCCATTTCTGCCCACCGTCTTCTATCTTGAGCGCTTTGCATCCAGTTTGTGGTTATTCTTTTGATATCGTTCCTCCACCGCGTGGGAGGTCTTCCCCTGCTTTTTTTGCCAGCTCTTGGTCTCCACTCGAGCAGCCCCCTTGTCAATCGTCCATCTGTCATGCGGGCAACATGTCCAGCCCAATTTCATTTGAGCTTAGCCACCTGATAGATAACATCCGTGACTTCTGTTCTCTCTCGTAAGTCCTCATTTCTAACGTGGTCACGAAGTGACACACCGAGCATCGATCTTTCCATCTTACGTTGTGTTATTCTAAGCTTCTTAGCAGATGTGACTGTCAGAGTTAAAGTTTCGGCGCCGTAGGTCATAACCGGCAAAATGCACTGATTAAAAACCTTTCGTTTTAGACAAATTGGGAGATTACTCTTAAATACCTCCCCAAGTCTGCCATATGCAGCCCAAGAGAGCGTGATTCTTCTTTTTAATTCGCATGTTTGGTTGTCTCTCAAGATCTGTATTTCATGACCAAGATATGTGTACCTATCCACCAACTCCACCTCGCAATCACCAATATTAATATTTCCACTAGGGACCAGATTCGTCATAAACTTTGTTTTTGATATATTAATCTTTAGCCCAACCTGAGCACATACTTCCTTGAGATCTTCCAGCATTTTCCTGATATCTTGTAGGTTGTCAGACAACAAAGCTATATCATCCGCGAAGCGTAGATTTGTTAGGTTAAAGCCATCTATATTTAAACCCTTTTCGCTCCATTCAAGCATCCCGAAGGCGTATTCTAGAACGGTGATAAATAGTTTGGGTGACATAGTGTCACCCTGTCGTACTCCTCTACCGATTCTTATGGGGTTGGTGTTTTCGTGCAGTTTTACCATCATGGTAGCATTTTTATATGTTATATATTAGTTTAGTGTAGCGATAGTCGATACGACATTTTTGTAAGGAGTCTAAAACTGCACTTATCTCAACGGTGTCAAAGGCCTTGTGGAAGTCCACAAAGGCAATGACAAGCGGTCTATTGTATTCCATTGATTTTTCGATCACAGTTTTGATGCTTTGAAGATGGTCATTGGTTCCAAATCCTCTGCGGAACCCGGCCTGTTCTATTGTTTGGTAAAAATCTAATTTGTTTTCTAGTCGTGTAGTAATAATTCTCGTGAAGAGTTTATAAAGGTGACTAAGTAAGCTTATTGGCCGATAGTTTTCCGGTTTGGCTGTATCTCCTTTCTTGTGGATCAAGATCACGATGGCGTTGTTCCACCTATCTGGTATGGTGCTGTTAAAAAAACAGAGATTAAAAAGTTTTGCTATTTTCTTGAGTAAACAGTTACCACCTACAAGGGATATTACTCTTGTGGAAATTTTCTTCAGAGATAAAACGCTTGTTCTGTGGCGCTTATGTATTAGAAAGCCAGTTCTTCCCACTGGGCTATTTTCATCTCCCACGTAATAGAAACTGTGCCCAGACTCTAAGGTAGTGAGCTGTTCCCCACGTCTTCTGACTTCGCTGAGACCTACGATATCCCATTTGATATTTTCCAATTCGCACTCAAGTTACGGTTAACCGTTCTATCGAAAATAATGATAGTGCATTATACGTTGCGATGTACATAATTATTCTCTTTATACATCTTTTAGGTTTCTTCGCCAGATGATTGTCCCCCCCAGAATCCATGGGACAGATTGATTTAACATCAGCGATATTCTGAAGATAAACTTCTACTCGCCTGGGGTTCTTGAGTCTTTATACCTGGCATTTTCATAAGGGGGTATTTAGCCATAGAACACCACTCTGGCTAGACGTCTTGCTGAGCGTGTATTTCAGCCGCTCCTCCCTGGAGAACAGACGCTGTTTTCAGCCACCCATTCTGGGTCAGACGCTGCGGTTTCACCATATCTGGCTATCCTCACTTAGTTTAGCCTGCAGGTTGATGCAGTTGCCCGGGGTGTGGCACGTGGAGCCATAAGTGAGAATTGGGTGCCTTGTGAGGACCAGTCATCGCCGACCATTCTCCAGCATAAGCTGTTAAGTGCGACCGTCCTTGATGAAAGGTACTACTTCTACAACCCCCATATACGCTACAAATTTGCTACATATACTGAAATTTTTCTCAGTATCTCTCTAAGTATTTTTTTCATTTTTTATTTAGAGGTAAAAAAATATTCTACATCTCTCGTACATCTGTCCTTGTACTCTATCAGTAGCCTTTCCCTAGCATCTGTTCGGTGGTCCTTTTCATTTACCATAACTGTTTCCCGTTCCTTAACAACCAGTTTTACGGGTGGCATCCCTGCCAACGCCTGCAGTACCGCCGTGGAAGTAGTCCATGACGCGCCCATGATCATTAGGTATAGCCTGCGATTGATTATATCTAGGAGATTTATATAAAATTTGAACCTCAAAGTTCTCGTTTAAGTTGTTACCCCGTACAGGATGACCGACATGGCTGTTGAGGCAATCACTATCCATTTTCCACTCCTTGGACCTTCTTCGGGATTGGATTAAAAGTCCTGAGAGTTGTTCTTCCTGCCAGAATTTGCGCTTCTGTCAAGCTGTTCGCAACTTTCACAACCATTTCCTGAAGCTTTATGATTATCCGCTGTACTGCGTAGGTTGTTATATCCTATCTTGTCGCTCACCATCAACGCTATGTCATCTTCAGATACAATCAGATCTACTCCCAGTTATAGCCTAACCCTTAATACTTGATTGTGAAAAATATTCCACAATGTGGGTCCAAGGACTGACCCATGGGACATTCCGTAGGTAATCTCCAGTTCGCCTGGCACTCTAACTTCTTTCTGAGAGATAATCTTTAATTATCTTTACTAAGTACTTACTAAATCCTCTGCGCTATATCCCTTCTACACTTTCCTGCCATGGTGCAGAGTGAAAGGCAGACATCCAGAGTCACCAATCATATAGGCCTATATGCCTAGCGTACCCTTGTGGGAAACTACTGGAAACCTTAATTAGGGACAGACTTCAGCAAGAGGCAAAAGAGTTAGGAGCCATAACAAAAATCAATTTGCCTACTGAGCCGGCCATGGCTCAACAATGGCACCATCGGACTGCATAAAGCAAAAGATATACAAGAACAGATAATCATGTGTCAGAGTGACGCCTAAGTACAAAGAGCAACAAATTGCCCTAGGTTTCGATCTTCGACTTGTGGCTATATATTGATTAATGATGGTCTAGTGACGATGGAACTAAATGTCAGAGGTCTCACATGGTGCTGGGTAAAGAATATTATCTTACTAAATATTTTCCTTCATTATTATAACTGATCCATCTGTCGACAAGTCACGATTATCCGTCGCCAAATCCCGTTGCATCACGTAGAGTATATTACTTTCACTGATGAATAGCGTTAGGCAATACTAATCGCCTCCTTTACTCGCTATTGACATAGATAAAACTTTATCAACTGACGAAGGTTAGAAGGTATAAAATTATTATTATTATCATACACAATACTGGGAACATTCCTCATCATAAAGTGCAAAGGCGTTACCACATATACCACATATGACCAGATATGTAAAGGATATACTGTTGGAAAATGATTATAGTTCCATACCCAGCTTATTTCCTGTCACAAATTTCCATTTTAATAAGTCTCATATTGCATCACAAAAAATCACCATTGATGGTTGCATAACAGTTTTTAATATTAAGGGCGAACATTTTATTCCGATTCTTGCCAATACTCAAAAAAAAATACTAAAGGGAGAAATATTTACTACAAATAATATGGTCTTAAACCATGATTTGCAAAAGGGGCTAACACTTTTTTTCGAAGAATTATAATTATTAATTAATCCTTGGACTGAAACGAGTTGAAATGTGCTTATAAATATACAATCTATCTCAGAGCAACTTAAATTATTTTTCAATATCACCTGATGTAATATAAAAAAAATTAAAATTTAGTGCATTTTAAACATAAATATAAATTGTCAGTAAAAGGTCAATTGTCGTCATGATATATAGTAGGCAAGAATATTTACATACCCTGCTTTTTAGGAATTTGTCACCAATCTTTTAAATTATTATTTTATATTTGTAAATGTAGCAGAAAAATACATGACATGTATTATTAGTAATGGTATACAACAATAAAGTTGTTTCAATCAATACCAATCATCAATCAATCAATCAATACCAATCATCAATACCAATCAAATAATATACTAAAACATGTTATTTTGGGCTGCAAAGAAGGTATTTGCATACTTGGCATAGAGATTGCTTCAATGTAAACACTGGCACTGTGAGGATTAGTGGGGCCTAGTGTACTTACTAATCCTGTCAATCCTTTCAGTTTTCAGTCAGATTTCAGTTTAGAGATGTGATGAAAGGATGAATTTCAGTTCAGTTTCTGATTTTAATTATTGCGTTGGAAATGGCTCTGAAGCAAAAAGAGATTCCTGTGTGTATGAGGGGAAAATAGTGGCATTATACCGTGCCAAAAAGAGTTATAGATATAATATATTTTCCACAGTGCGATATATTGTAAAAAAAATGACAGGAACGATTGAAAATAAACCCCGATAAGGTCGCTCTCGAGTCCTCACTGTAAGGCAACAACGGAAAATTATCAAAAGCACCTTAAAAAATCTGCGCAGAGCGCGCAACAGCTTGCTTGTGGCTTTTAGGCATGCTCGTAGAAGAAGATCACATCTCAGTCAATACAGAATGTTCTCCATGACAAAGTTGTTCGGGACATACGACACAAAAGAGTTCACACAAAAATCAGTGGCAGCTCGTGAGGGAGGGCGTTGTGGCGCCGCCCTTCCAGCATTTATCACAATAAACAATTTTTTAGAGCAAATCATTATTATTTCCGTTCAGTTTCTTTCCTTTAACTCATTTAATGATATTATAAAACATTAAAATCTCCAAATGTAGAAGAACGTGTAGAAGACACCACCATCACACCAAATAATGTGGATAAAAATTCCACCCTCCCTCGTGATGATTTATAACCATGAGCAGAAGATTGGAAAGCCAAAAAGCTCGATTTATGGGGGCAATACGAATTGAATGAAAATTGTCGTTTTGAAGTGCCGCCTAACCTTCTTGTGCGCAATAAAAACAATCTGTTTCTCGAACGGATTGTATCGTGCCATGAAAAGTGGACTGTTTACAATAATCAGTGATTGGCTCAGTGGTTGGACACTTCCCAAAGCCGAAAATGAACCAAAATAAGGTCAACAGTACGAGATCATGACAACGCTTGGCCATACGTCTCAATGATCACACGACAAAAGCTGCATTCGTCAAAGAAATTCTCGACCATCCAGCATACTCGCCTGACCTCTCTCCTACCAACGACCACTTTTTCAAACATGTCGATAACTTCCTGTACGAGAAATGCTTTAAAAATCAAGAGGATGCAAAAACTGCATCCAACAACTTCGTCGTTTCCAGTACTTTCATTAGCAAAAGTGTGTTGATTTTAATGTTTTATATTTCGATTGCGATATTATGTTTTGTTTCCACTGAGATATATGCATTTCAATTTAATGGTTAAGAACCGCAATAACTTTGATGAGAACCTAATACATCAACAACCTATTGCTAATGAAATGAACACAAAATAGTAAATAAATTAGACGCCCATAGAAATTGATTTTTCTAGAAATTACTACTTGGACTTAACAGTATATAAATATTGTTTTGCTTTTTAAAATGTTGTAGTTAAAGATATTGTATTATATATATATATATATATATATATATATATATATATATATATATATATATATATATATATATATATATATATATATATATATATATATATATATATATATATATATATATATATATATATATATATATATATATATATATATATATATATATATACATATATATGAAAAACAGAAATTTTTCATCCGTACTTCCACGTACCACTGCTCGTCTCAGATCAGTCGCCGCCACCACGTCGAGGCAAGTACCTCCCAGGACCGGTTTCTGGCCTCACAACCGTCGTCAGCTGGGCTCGAGCCCAACGCAGGGAAACAGCTGAATCGAAACGAACAGAGGAAGACCAAGTCAACTGGTCATATCGATGGCGGGTCGCAATCTCAATGCAACTCGCGCCATCCTACGGTGAATGTTCGCGGCAGTCAAAAACTTCGCGATACATTCTTCCCACAACCTTGGATGTAGGTATAAGGTTTGCTCAAAGGATAGCGTAGTGGGGCCGTGGAGAGAGATATTTGAAAAACAGAATTTTTTCATCCGTACTTCCACGTACCACTGCTCGTCTCAGATCAGTCGCCGCCACCACGTCGAGACAAGTACCTCCAAGGACCGGTTTCTGGCCTCACAGCCGTCGTCAGCTGGGCTCGAACCCAACGCAGGGAAACAGCTGAATCTAAACGAACAGAGGAAGACCAAGTCAACTGGTCATATCGATGGCGGGTCGCAATCTCAATGCAACTCGCGCCATCCTACGTTGAATGTTCGCGGCAATCAAAAACTTCGCGATACATTCTTCCCACAACCTTGGATGTAGGTATAAGGTTTGCTCAAAGGATAACGTAGTGGGGCCGTGGAGAGAGATATTTGAAAAACAGAAATTTTTCATCATTTCATATATATATATATATATATATATATATATATATATATATATATATATATATATATATATATATATATATATAATTTAGAATAAATTAATAGTTTTAGAATAATTCAACTGGTTCCAGACGTAGTGTTTTCTGTTGTAGGAATTATTTTAATTAAGCTGAATTCGCCTAAATAATTATAACGCAGAATGCACAAATAATTGAAAAGCAGAAATTCTCAATACAAAACAAATGCATTCATACGCCGACTAAATTTTCAGAGTTAAAAGTTATTAAAATATTTATTTTAATATTATACGATCTCTCATTTATTGTCTAACTGAAAATATGCTAATGTTGAACAACTACTTTCGCCTTCGACATTAATACAAAATACAAATAAAATAATGAAAACATTACTCGTCTTGTTGTTTCAATCAGAGGCTTCATAGATGTCACTGGTTGACACTAATTAAAGGGCTGCCCAATAAGAGTATCAGAACTTTAAAATAAGGCACAATAATATCTACAAGTGATAATCTACCACCACTCTATCTAGGTCGGATAACACATATATGTCCGAAAGTGGGCACTATATTGAACATTAGCGTAAACCACGTTGCTGTCAAAAGTAGTAATGCAGTAGTACATTGTAATGTTGTTAATGTTAATAATTGTTAATGCATTACAATATTTTCCATTTGTGTTCATTTCATTAGCAATAGGTTGTTGATGCATTATGTTCTTATGAAAGTTATTGCGGTTCTTAACCATTAAATTCAAAATGCATATATCTCAGTTAAAATAAAACATAATATCATAATCGAAATATAAAACATTAAAATCAACACACTTTTGCTAATGAGAGTACTGGAAACGACGAAGTTGTTTGACGCAGTTTTTGCATCCTCTTGATTTTTAACGCATTTCTCGTACAGGAAGTTATCGAGATCCTTGAAAAAGTGGTAGTTGGTAGGCGAGTATGCTGGATGGTCGAGTATTTCTCGACGAATGTAGCTTTTGTCGTGTGATCATTGAGACGTATAACCAAGCGTTGTCATGATCTCTTCCTGTTGACCTTATTTTGGTTCATTTTCGGCTTTGGGAAGTGTCCAACTACAGAGCCGATCATTGATTGTTGTAAACAGTCCACTTTTCATGCCACGGTACAATCCGTTCGAGAAACAGATTGTTTTTATTGAGCACAAGAAGGGTAGGCGGCACTTCAAAACGACAATTTACATTCAATTCGTATGGCTCCTATTTATCCAGCTTTTTTGACTTTCCAATCTCCTGCTCATGGTTAGAAATCATCACGAGGGAGGATGGAATTTTTATCCGTTCCTTCGACACGTTCTTTTACATTTGGAGATTTTAATGTTTAATAATATCATTAAATGAGTTAAAGGAAATAAACTGAACGGAAATAATAATGATTTGCTCTGAAAAATTGTTTATTGTGATAAATACTGGAAGGGCGGCACCCCAACACCCTCCCTCACGAACCGCCACTGGAGCCAACTTTGTCATGGAGAACATTCTGTATTGACTGAGAGGTAATCTTCTTCCACGAGCCTGCCTAAAAGCCACTAGCAAGCTGTTGCGTGCTCTGCGCAGATTTTTTAAGGTACTTTTGATAATTTTCCGTTGTTGCCTTACAATGAGGACTCGCGAGCGACCTGACCGGAATTTATTTTCAATCGTTCCCGTCATTTTTTTTACAATATATCGGACTGTAGAAAATTATAATTTCTATAACTTTTTTTGGCACGGTATAATACCACTATTTTCCCCTCACTCCCACAGGAATCTCTTATTGCGTCAGAGCCATTTCCAACGCAATAATTAAAATCAGAAACTGAACTGAAATTCATCTATTCATCACATCTCTAAACTGAAATCTGACTGAAAACTGAAAGGATTGACAGGATTAGTAAGTACACTAGGCTCCACTAATCCTCACAGTGCCTGTGTTCACATTGAAGCAATCTCTATGCCAAGTGTGCAAATGCCTTCTTTGCAGCCCAAAATAACTTGTTTAGTATATTATTTTTATGATTGGTATTGATTGAAACAAATTTATTGTTGTATAACAATACTAATAATACATGACATGTACTTTTCTGCTATATTTACAAATAAAAAATAATAATTTAAAAGATTGGTGATAAATTCCTAAAAATCAGGGTATGCCTATATTTTCGCCTATTATATATTATGACAATTGACCTTTTACTGACAATTTATATTTATGTTTAAAACGCACTAATTTTTTTTTTGTATTACATTAGGTGATATTGAACAATAATTTAAGTAGCTCTGAGAAAGATTGTATATTTATAAGCTTGTCCTTTTATATTTATAAGATTGTACAATTCAACTCGTTTCAGTCCATGGATTAATTAATAATTATAATTCTTCGAAAAAAAGTGTTATCCCCTTTTGCAAATCATGGTTTAAGATCATATAATTTGTAGTAAATATTTGTCCCTTTAGTATTTTTTTGAGTATTGGCAAGAATCGGAATAAAATTTAATGTCCTTAATATTAAAGACTGTTGTGCAACCATCAATGGGGATTTTTTGTGATGCAATATGAGACTTATTAGAATGGAAATTTGTGACAGGAAATAAGCTGGGTATGGAACTATAATCATTTTCCAACAGTATTTCCTTTTGATATCTGGTCATATGTGATATATGTGGTAATGCCTTAGCACGCTATGATGGGGAATGTTCCCAGTATCATGTATGATAACAATAATAATTTTAAACCTTCGAACCTTCGTCAGTTGACAAAGTTTTATCCATGTCAATAGCAAGTAAAGGACGCGATTTGTATTGCCTAACGCTATTCATCAGTGGTTCAGTAAAAAAAGTGGTTCTACTCACTTATGCGCAAAAATCCACAGCTGTCAATATGAAAACCTGAAGGTACCTCAATGGCAAAAGCATGAGGCTTCAATAGAGAGAACGTATATCATTTTTTTGATATTCTAGAAAAAAACTGTGGGCGAGTTTAATTTCACCGCAGAAACTATTTTTAATTTCGATAAATCGGGATTTTCGACAGTACATAAAAACTCTACAAAAGGTGGTTGTGTGATAACAAACAGCTATTGTTGTCTCATTGGACGCCATCCAAGAAAATCTAACAATACATATATGCGCCATCTAACGGAAAGTCGGCGAAAACATGGGTTGTTGGCTGACGACAGGGTCTCTCCATTCTTGATGGTGCGGTATATGTCGACGCCCTGAAGAGTCAGAACATCGAAAAATGAAACATATGTCATCCAGTTGAGGAGATGGGTGGAGCTCATTCCCAGTCAAGTGACCAACAAAAATGTTCATATATATAATGAAGAATTTGAAAGAGCCACTATAACCAGATACATAAAAGCGAGAAGGATGGAATAGACATAAACGAAGGCATAATGAGAAGGTCACCCGCAGCAATAATTAAAATTGTAACAAAATGGACTCCAATGGAGAGAAGAGAAAGGGGAAGGAGAGTAAGATGATTTGACCAGATGGAAAAGGATGAAAAACACTAGGCATTGGAGAATGGAGAATGGAAAAGGGACAGGACATATAAAGGACTGTAACGATGATTAGAAAATGAGGACTAACCTTCCTGATTAACATGATTTAAAAAAATGCTCTTAAGTGTTAGCCGTAATTCCCAAGGATTGAATGGTTATAATGAGGATGATGACGAATTAACAACTATAAAATTAACAACTCTAATTTTATTTCATTTCAAACATATCATGACGGTCGACATTTAAGGTTAGAATATTTTCATATTTTATAACATAACCTACAAGATACTCCCAAAATATGATATAAATCGTACAATATTATGTATTATATATTATGTGGAGAATAATATATGATTTTTTTAATAAAACACAAACGCAGAATTTTGCCATAAAATTATTTGCATTGAAAAATTAATCACAACTGTTTTTCATGCATTAATTATAAAATCAAAATTTTCATTTTCTTTTTGACATTTGGCTGGAACAATAAGACGACTAGCAAATTGAACATTATTCTGAAGGTATGCGTGAAGTCTGAAGGTGTCAATTGTGTGCTACTTAAAAAACATTAACCATTTTAAATTGCATGGGCTTTCTAGACGTTCTGATTGATTCTGTTCATTACTATATGTGAGATTACATAGTTCCTGGGCTAAAACATATGCTGTTTCGCAAAGTTATGATATTTTGGTCGATATAATAATAAAAAGCTAAGAAACTGTTTATATTTGAAATCAAGGCTAAACTAATTCTCACAGTTAATTTTCAATGACACATCCAATTGTTTTACATATTCAGTTGGCAACCAATAATTTCGAAAATGATAAAATTAATACGGTGTCTATATGTAGCACAGAAAGAGACGAATAGTGAAAATTGAGTTAGACGCTCCACCCGAGACTGATTTAATCGATTCTGAATAGTTAGGCCAACCCCGGAATTAGTTTTCCGGACTTTCGAAGATATTAACCCGTCTATCATGACAAAAAAGCGATCTATGGGAAACGGAATATATGGTAACTATTTATTATACTATAAATTGCGTACTGTGGTGTTTTTACTGTTTTTTTTTTAATTATTACTTAGGAAACACACTTACTGTGTACTGAGGACTCAATACGGCTTTCAAAAAGGGATTTCGTTAATCGAATGAACAGAAAAAAGTCAGACGGTGCCTTATTTGGTGGATATATATAAACAAAACCTAAAAGTTTTAAGATTATTGATTTTGCTAATAGTTTCTTCAGTAAATGACGTGAAGGTATTTTTGAATGAAGTTCATCTTCAACTGCATCTCTACCGTCACTAAAGTTTTTGTACCATTTGGAAACATATTTTTTGACATAGGCTCATCGCTGTAACAGTTTCTTAATATTTTGAATACATCAATAAAAATTTAATGAAAATGTTTTGCTCAATAAATTTATCGCATTATTATAAAAAAACGAAGATATTTTGTAACAATACAAAAGACGCTATAATTTATAACTTAACGGGTAAAATGATATGAAAATTATTTGAGATGTGGAGGATAATTACGCCAGCTTGAAAAAAATGGCTGGATCCATACGAAAAGCACTCGAATTTTAAAATCAAAATTGTCTTACTTTTTCATCATAATAATATGATGCTATGAATACATATTCTATCCTTAATTTTCTTTAACCCTACAGTTGAACGTGAAAAATCTCGACGTCAGTGAGAATGTTGGGTCAAATTGATTGTCATTAAGGGCAAGTTAAAGCACTGTTATATATATATATATATATATATATATATATATATATATATATATATATATATATATATATATATATATATATATATATATATATATATATATATTATAAACGAATATATATAAAAAAATTATATATATTATGTTTATTATATATTATTATTTAAAATATGTCACGTTATACCAAGTCCAATATACATCACGTAATGAACCCCAAATTTTATAATTTTTTGCTAAAACACCTTAGACAAGTGAATGCAAACAATAAAAAATATATGAAAACGTACCATTATTTTAATCAATACAATATTGTCAAAATAAATCTATATATATATATATATATATATATATATATATATATATATATATATATATATATATATATATATATATATATATATGGAGGCAACAACCCTTGGTTTTGCCGACTTCTCGTCGGATAACGTATATGTATAGTGTTAGATATTCTTGGACTGCGTCCATTGAGACAACAGTAGCTGAGTGCCATAATATACCCAACCGTTGGGTTCCACAATAGCATGCAGAACACACAACAACCTGCGTCTCCGCGTAAATGAACAGTTTGGTTGGTTGCTTGACTGGGAATGAGCCCCACCCATCCCTTCAACTGGATGGCATATGTTTCATCTGTCGATGTTCACACTCTTCAGGGCACCGACATATACCATTCCATCAAGTATAAGGAGACCCTATCCACAGCCAACAACCTATATTTTTGCCGACTTCCCGTCGGATGGCGTATATATATATATATATATATATATATATATATATATATATATATATATATATATATATATATATATATATATATATATATATATATATATATATATTTATATATATATATTTATATACATATATATACCAGGTGTCCCATTAAGGATGGATTGCCTAGTGCCCCATTAAGGATGGAATGGTACAGCTTTTATTACATGGCTAGAAAGGTAATTTAAAGAGGAATCATCCAGTGAAAACCCGAAATCGATATATCTGACATGTCAAGAGATATTTCGATTTTTCTGAAAAAATCAGTTATTATTTCACTACTACCTGCATTAAGTTAAAAAAATATTAACCTAATGTTTGCCTTCCTTCACACTTTACCCAGACTTAGGACTGGTTCAAATTCTTCGTGCCATATTAATTTGGAGCGTGTTTAAAGGCCAACGGGCCAACAACGAAGAGAATAATAATAACTTTTTTTATAATAATAACAACAGTCAAATAAAATTAACAGCACAACAGTCTAATAATTAACAGAATCTGAACTTTAACGCCTTTCTAAATGTTCAAAATGCCTTCCATCCTTAGAAATGCAAAGATTTATTTTTCGACGAGTACTAAAAACGGCAGCTTCAATTTCCGCTCTTGAAATGCTGGTTATTGAATTTTGAATTGTTTCAATCATGTTTTCTCGTGTGGTAGGACGAGTTTGAAAAACAAGGTCTTTTAGACCTCCCCACAAGTAAAAATCGAGGACTGTCAAATCCGGTGAGCGCGCCGGCCACGAAAATAAACTATATTACGGTAAAAATTAAAACTAACTGATTTTTTTCAGAAAAATCGAAATATCTATATATATATATATATTATTATTTTCAATAATATCTGATATCATGTCATCCGTAAAAAAAGAGAGACCAAAACTCAGATACAGATTTGCTTATACATGTTTTGCTTCACCGATAACTCCTGGTACATGGCTCACTATATTGTGTCGCCTAGAGCGAACAATTTGCAGAAGAATATATTTCGACCACTTTATTTTTTTATCTTTTCCTAAAAAATATTTTGTTGCCTAAAAGAAATTAGAAAAATATTTATTATTTTTTTAAATTATTTTAGTAATATACTTACTAAAGGCTCCGGTTCAGTTTCTTGGTGCATTCCGGTTCATTTCAACTTAGTCATTTTCTTCATTTCAGAATGTGAAATATGTAAACTTGCCAGTTCAAAAGATGAATATTCACTTCATCGTCACTCGACAATCATTATTTTCTAAAAATGCATATATTAATTCGATATCCTTCGGATCTAATAAACGAAAGTAAGTGCAAAAAAGTCACCTTAACGGGAACGTGGGGTCAGATTGACCCACCAACAACTTTGAGGAAGAATAACAAGCCACGTTTCTGTGATAATCATAACCTAATGATTGTCGGCTGTTCAAAACGAATAAGTTAGAAGGTAGACTGGAGGACAAGTTGAGAACTAATTTCTTTTAGTTAATACAACTATCCATAAATATCGCTAGGTCAGATTGACCCAAGGTTTCCACTACCGGATTAATAATAAAAAATATGTATTTTAAATTAGAAATGTTACACATAACTAAAGAATGTATAAATATTGATCCGACATTAAAAATCCATGATCCGACATGGTTTGGTTTTCCATGGTTGCTATTTAATCTAAATTATAAAAATAGTTAAATGTCTTAAGAATATTTACAGAATACAAAATATTATTAATTTCTAGTTGTTTTATTACAGATATCCTATACTATTTATTTATATTAAATATGTAGTTATTCGACAAAATTTCCGGTCAAAGAAAATAAAAGAAACTATAGTGAACTAACATAACAGCCAGAAAAATCACGGTTTGGTGAGATGAATATCCCCGAGAAATCATTGAACTGTAGTTTTTCAAAATTAGATAGCAACATAATTAATGTCAAAAGATTTTAACAAAATTGTGATAATTTATAATACAACAATAGGTAGCGGATAATTGAATGATATTATTTTCAAAAAATAAATGTCTCAATAAAACCTACTGAACTTTCAAATTAAATGGAATCTTCACTTGTTTAAGTAGATATTTTGTTCTCCTTGTTGAAAAACTCCTTGTGATCTAATGAAACATGCATGAAAGTATTTTTCAGCTTTCATACCATGTTAAAATAACACTTATTACATAAAGATATGAAATTATGTACGGAAACGATTAATACAAAGGTTCCTTTCCCGAAGAGTCTGTAGCATAACGTCGGCTCAAACCATGGTCGTCAGCTATTAATTAACCCTGCATCAGCATCTTGCTCTAGCTTTAACAACTTGGTTTGTTCTTTACCTCTAGTTTTCTTGAAAGCTTTGCCCCTGATGAATTACCTACGTTGAAGACCTCTTATCGGACAACCGACCTTACTCAACCTGGGGACTAGCATGATTAAGGAACTATTCCTTATCAAATTTTATAGTTCTGTATGAAGAACACACATAAGATGAGAAAAACGGTGGAAAAACATTTAAACAAAATACAGACACGCATAGCGTCAGCTGGAATCGAACCCGTACTACCACAGTCATCGTTTTATCATACCATACTCATGACTAAATATAATACACACAAAATAATATTATCAAAGTAGATCATCATTAATTATTTAAGCTAGTGTCAAAAATAATGCAAGCCCACCTTAAAAGCAAAAACCTCTTTCTACAATAAATACTAATGCATTCAATAATGAGCAATCGTATAAATTTCGTTCCCAACTATATTTAATAATTCACTGCACCACATGTCAGCTGTTTTATTTATTCATGTAGTTATCCACCAATGTTGCATTAGATGCACCCAAGAAGGATAAAATAATTATAAAGGTGTTTATATGTAGCACAGAGAGAGCTGAAGAGTGAGAATAAAATTAGACACACTCGAGACTCAATTAATCGTTCGTAAATAGTTAAACCGACTTCGGAATTCGGAGTTTCGGAGTTTCGGAGTTTTCCGGCAGCCATATTAAACCGTCCCATATAGCAAAAAGAACAGACGGTGTAGCAAATAGATGATACAGAATATATGAAGATTATTAATTTTGCTATCAATTAGGTGCGGTAGTTTTCCTTACCGTGAATCAATAAAAATTAATACAAATTATGTGTGAAAAGCATAAAATTCAAAATTTCATTTGGGATAACCGTAAATTATGTTACCTAAATTACTACAAATAAAATAACAAATCGATCTGATGCTTTTACTAAAATTACAGTTCAAATTCTCGATGTAACTATAGGTATGTTTTTGTATGTGTGTACATTAATGAGCCACATTAGTCGCAGTGTCTAAGGCGGCACCCTCACGACAATGTTGTTTGCGTGTTAACGGGTTTGATCCCCGCACTTGGTAGTGGACTTTTTCTAAATCTTAGTGAATCTTTCTAAGTAAAATCTAACAAGGAATCACCCCTCAGTCACGCCATTTTGAGGCTGGGTAGTACCGAAAGCCTTCTGAGATGTTTTCTATGTTAGTCAGTTGCCAGTCGATATGCTTCTCGAAAACTTATGGTTAAGCACAAAACCAAGAGTTAACAGACCGACGGAGGTGCTGACCGGGGTTTTCGGTCACCAATGACCACGATTCGGAAACCACGTTAAGCTGTAGGTCCAATCGCTAAATAGTCTTCTTAGTTGCTGATATTCCTCTAACCCTAAAACTTCACTTCACTTACTTCACTCTAACCCTAAAACTTTGGGTTTAGTTAACGCAAAGGCGAATTAAAATATATAAAAATATGGAAACGTAGGAAGAGGTTTCCAGCGAAGTGCTTCTTTTCTCCCCTCTTCGTCATCTACTAGATCAAAGAGAAACTATCTCTCCAGGGAACAAGCCATACATGTTGACCTAACTCAACCTTATATCACATTTTCTAGTTGAACATGAACCTTCGACATGAGAACACTAAACTCGAAGATATTTTTCACTAAATACCAAATTAGTTTTTATAACTTCTCGACGCACGTTACGCTAACCATGATAGCATCATCAGGAAATGCTTCAATCGGTAGATTAAATTGCCGAAAACATAAATAAAGTAATTTGATATTTAATGCTAAAAGTCTTCGAGTCAACTTTATATATTTCAATTGGGGCCAAAAATTCCTTTTTTAACACTTTAAGCTTGCAATTGTAAAAAGTGTTGCGAGTTTTATGATCCAGCTCCTTGGATTAGAAGTTAAGTTTGAATGCCAGCTGCTGCCGAGTCAAAATTCATAAGTCACGAACTGATATCATGGTTGATATTGCTGCCGTTAACAGATAAGGGTTTAGTTATTATTATATACTCTAATATATTTCTTAGTGAAATTGTAGCTGTTCCATATGTAAGAAACTCTTCAAATCCTTTTAGTGTCGTAGATCGATCCACATTTCGTCTAGTACCTTTTTCATAATTGTTGGTGAGTTAAGTTATATTTTTCCTTAATGTTATATAATAGACATTTTATTGCAATGGTGAAATTGATCCCTGTAAACTTGACATACCACTATACATATCAATCTTGGCATCGTATTAGGAGTCGTATAGGTCTAAATTTTGTAATAAACAAAAATATTTACGTAACCAATTTGCAAAAACACTTCCCTTTATATTTCTCTGCCTCAAAAAGTAAGTAAGAAAATTCGATTTAACCCTACTTTGTGATGGTTGCGAAACTTGAATAGCATTACAATATTTATAAAAGAAACAAATACACATATAAGAATCAGAATATAATGCATTTTATTTCATTAAATTCAAGATTTATTTTGGGAAAATAGTAAGATAATCAAAATCCTGAGCATTATTTTCATTGACATATTCGATTTCTATTCGAACGAATCAGCCATGTGATATTGATCATTAACCATGTTATATCTGACGTCGCAAAGATAAGGACAACCAAAAAACCATACAAAAGCATTTTTCAACCGAGAAAGTTTCTTTCACGAAGAATAGAATTTGGAATTTTCATAATTTTCACAGCTGGACAGATGAAAATCCTCACGTGGTTAGCGAAAAATAATATCTCAACAAGAATTTTCGATTAATCTATGAGCTGAAATAGTGGAAGATAAGCTTATAGAGCCATTTGTTTTACCAAAAGAATAAATGGACAGGAAAATTATATTTTTTTAATGAGTTGTCATTTTTGTTAGAAAATATGCCTCTTCAAGTCCGTTTGATGAATACGTGGTATTTGCATGATGGTGCCCCAGTACACATAAGCCGTCGGGTTGTCGAGTGTAAATAACAATTTTGAAAACAGTGCGACGCAGTTTATTAGTGTGTAGAAAGAAAAACAAAATAAACGAAAACAAAACAAAATGTATTATAATTTATAAGGGGTAACTTACAATATCGTTTACAAATATACACAGCTGATGAGCAGGTGCTAACCAAAGCAGACTGTGTGTGTGAAAAGTATACCCCTTTAGCTCAGATCAACCGGAGAGTGAGTATGAGCGCCACCGGTCTTGCTAAGGAATAGGCCAGGAAATCCTCTATATGTTCTAGGAGTTCGCTCGCGGTCACACCGCTCACCGCTACAGAGGCGAAATTTATCATAAATCTACTAACTGAAGTACTGCATAACTTATCAAAATAAAAAGTAAAAAAGAAATAAAGGCTCCACGTTGGGCGCCAAAATTTAAATATAAGTAATAGTAAAAGTAAACCAGTAAACCATACCAGAAAGATCGGCCTTGACATTATGTAAGACAAAGATAAAGATAAGGTAATATATAATAACAAGGGAGAGAAAAAGAAAAAAGAAAAACGTGGTCGGAGTCAGGCTTTCCACAAGAATGGTAGGGAAGTGGGGTGGTCCGGCCAACCTAAACTAGGTTCCATCCTAGGACCCTAAATTTGAATCCGTCCAAGGGCTTTAAATTTGGCTCCATCTAAGAACCATAAATTTGGCCCCGTCTAAGAACCCTGTAAATTGATTTCAATGTTGCTCCGATGTAGTGGGCACTTTTATGGGGTAACAGTGACCCTCCCTCGAGGGTGTTTCGAATCCTCCCAAAAGGGGTACCCATAAAACCGCTAATCAAACCAACACAAAACTAAAGGCACTCGGTCTTATGGCTGGGACCTCGCGGTGTAAATCCGTAAAATTACGATAAACTAAATAATTACAATAGTGAAGCCAGAGAGCTCAACGGAAAAAGTGACCCTTCACTCCCACGATGATTCTAGCCAAACCCTGGTAATCTGGGGAAACTGCGACGAAAGATGGTTAAGCAGTGGACCTAAGGGAAATCGGAGAAAAAATGGAATTAATCACATGCATTCAATTCGTTGGCACAAAATGAATGTCTATCTCATTCTAACGCACTCCGAGAGGCAATCATAATATCTCCGCTCAGTAACACTTTAACGAAGAAAAAGGAACTACACTTGGAAACGGAAAATGAAAAGCGCCATGATCTCACGCTAGGAGGGAGACGTTTAAAATAATTAAATGTTATCTGGTCGATGAAATGTAACTCTCTCCCCTAATGAAGAAAAATAAAATAAACACTATTCTAAACTTAGGGTTACTTCTGCACCCGTTACAACAGGTGGGTAGGAAGAAATGGATCCAATTATTATTGTGTCAGATGTTCTGATTTTAATCCTTTGGATTTTTTATTTTGGGCCATATAAAACATCTGGTTCATAAATGTGAAATATGCGATGATAATGATTTGCCACAAAGTATTTTTGCTGCTACCGACCAGATTAGAAATATGCGAAGATTTTTTCAACCTGTCCGAGAAAAATGGTTATAACGGCTTGTCTAGGCTCAAATCATGGACATTTTGAACAATTAGCCATATGTTTCATATTGTGACTTAAACCGTTTAAAATGTATTATGTTGTGAAAAAAAAAGGACAATTAAGTTTTCCTTTTTTTTTGTATCAAAAATTAAATATATGCTGTAACGTAAGGAATGAATAGTTATAAAAATGTTATATTTTATTTTTAAACAATACCTGTAAGACCACCGAACCAAACAAAAAACTGAATACCGTTTCAATTCATATATTTGATTTGTTCTATTACAAAAAAAAAGGAAAACTTACACATATCCATTTCATCATTTATATTAACTTCATATTTCATTACATTTTTTCAACGATAAATTGCGGAATATTAAAAATTATTATAGTACTTTTACAAGCGGCTCGTTTAAAATTTCATTTTTTCCGCTCATTTTCACCACAAAATGTAATTTCAGTGGGGAAATAAATAGAAAAATAAATTGGTATACGTACATCGAAATAACATATCATAAAAAGGATTTTTTTTGACGCCCACCGAACGTTGACTGAAAATGACTTTATATTAGGTTTATAACTAGTAATTCGGCATTTTTTTTAAACGACAATCTAGTAAATCTATGACAATTGTACTTTCCTTCATCATAAAATTTGAGTGAAATTGGATTGCACTACAAATTTCTTTAAAGAAAAAAATATTTGTAATAATATATATATAGGAAGTGTATATGCTAGGTCTGGTCCAGACTTTTCCATGTACGAGCCATCCAAGCATTAACCAAAATAAAGCATGTTGCATTCCAACTCCTGCGTCGACCATATTTATAGGTATTACACAAAAAACGATATACCGCCCAAATTATTAAAGTAAATGGTTAAATATACAACGCTTTTCTAGAACACATTATTTCCTTAAACGTCGCATCTAGGAGTTCTCTTTGAGATTATGTTAAACGAGGCATAAGCAAGAAAAATCCAAACAATTCGTATGTTAAAGTTCATCAACATCCAATGGGTCATAGGGAGAGATGAAAACATAAAGTATCAAACTGAAAACTTTTCAATTTCTAAATATTGTATTGCAAAGTAAGTACCATCTAATTAACTATTTAAAATGGCAATGTATGAAAGTTTTATTAAATTTATATATATATATATATATATATATATATATATATATATATATATATATATATATATATATATATATATATATATATATAATACAATATCTTTAACTACAACATTTTAAAAAGCAAAACAATATTTGTATACTGTTAAGTCCAAGTAGTACTTTCTAGAAAAATCAATTTCTATGGGCGTCTAATTTATTTACTATTTTGTGTTCATTTCATTAGCAATAGGTTGTTGATGTATTAGGTTCTTATGAAAGTTATTGCGGTTCTTAACCATTAAATTGAAATACATATATCTCAGTTAAAATAAAACATAACATCGTAATCGAAATATAAAACATTAAAATCAACACACTTTTACTAATGAGAGTACTGGAAACGACGAAGTTGTTGGACGCAGTTTTTGCATCCTCTTGATTTTTAAAGCATTTCTCGTACAGGAAGTTATCGAGATGCTTGAAAAAGTGGTAGTTGGCAGGCGAGAGGTCAGGCGAGTATGCTGGATGATCGAGAATTTCTCGACGAATGTAGTTTTTGTCGTGTGATCATTGAAACGTATGACCAAGCGTTGTCATGATCTCTTCCTGTTGACCTAATTTTGGTTCATTTTCGGCTTTGGGAAGTGTCCATTTTTTTTATATTTTTAATATCAATGTGTGACTATCGTTACAGCGAAGGCAGCCGTTCGCCGGAGGTATTTGGGTCGTGGTCACGGATGGATTGCTCAGGCACGTCAATAGAGCGCCACTCAGTTCTTCGAAATTACTAAAGATAAAAATAAACCCTAAAACTGGGAAAAGGTTTATTTATGTCAAAAAGATTCAATAAAGTATTAGATATTTAATGAACCCAAGCAATTTCAGAGAACAACATATAAATTAAAAAATTAAACAGTTATATCACAAAAAAGGGAGTCTGCTGTGGTGTCCACGACTACCCTACTAAACTAGGCAGGTAAAGAGAGAGGTTTGATCTTAACAGACATTCTTATCATATTAGAGCTCTTGCCTAACTTACAAAAGAATGTAATTTAAATTATCTTAAACCAACTTAACTAAAATAAATCAAATTAAATCAGATTACATCATATTGTACCGATCCGGATTACACTAATCCAAATTAAATAAAATTGAATCAAGTTATATCGAACTAAACCAATTTGTCTAACGTTATTAAATGGTGGTAGTGAGATAGTGATTGAGCAATCAATGTTCAACATGAACGAAAATACTAATCAAATAATATCTGGCCTTATCCTTTTGTGGGGTTGTTCGATTATCCAGCCTCTCGACTGTCTAGTTACTAAGATGGTCGATTACTGAGCAGTTCTGTGTCCAGAACACCGGCATCCTAAAAGGTCTGGACTCTACATTGTCCGAGTTCTGCAATAAGCGGGCCCCAAAATTACTGTGTTCTTAAATGACCTGGTTCTAAAACTCTCTACAAAAATACAAAAGAATAAGCCTGAGTAGGGCTTGGCCAGCTAATCAACATATTTCTAATGAAAGAATTACTCACGCGGGACTACCAGCAGCGTCGACTTGCTAGATCTCTAACCCTCTTGTCGGCGTGAAGATGTTTGTCCAGCCCAAGGTGAGATGTTCGATACTCACCGGTGCGCTTTCAAGTAAAACTTGAGCAAAACAATCTTACTTGTAGCGGCCAATAATTTGTAAACGTTACAATATTATTAATTAATACCCTAGGTTATTTCTTTAGGTACTGTGATCACAAATTTCCCAATTTTTCAGTGTTATTTTTTATAACATGATCCTATATAACTATGCTATTAATCGCAGTTACAAATCAAACAATAAACGTTGTTAATTTAGTAAAAAAAAGTTTCACTGAGTCGTGGTTTAAAAAGGTATGTCAGCTAATCCTAACACTTTATCTTAAAAAAAATGTACGCTACCCTGGGCAAGTTATTTCAAAAGATGGCTCATTTAGTGAATATTTCAAAATAGTACAACAATTAGCTTATTATTGCTTATTTTTTTGTCAAAAGCCCACATTTCCACAAAGCCCACAAAAAACTCATACCATGATAATAAATACTTTTGTGTGCTCAAAAATGGACTTCACCAGTGTAAGTTAGATGATATTTAAACATGCATAACTTACATAGTTGGTACATGGAAAACCCGCATTTAACGCATCCCAGTATCAATTTAAAGTTAACAAATGGACAGATATTTTAAACGGTCGGATAATTGGACCTTTTCAGCTGTCTGAAACTTTCAATGACGCCAACTACTTGTATTTTCTCCAAAACGATTTGCAGACTTTATTAGAAGATGTGCCACTCAGTATTTACAGAAAAATGTGGTTTCAACAAGATGGTTGTCCTGCGCATTAGGCTCTTCCCGTACAGGATTATTTAAACAGAGAGTATCCCGTAAGGTGGATTGGGCGCCGCGGTTTAATTGAGTGGCCTCCTCGTTCTCCGGACCTAAACCCCCTTGATTTCTTTTACTGGGGCTGCATAAAAGCGAAAGTGTATTCAAAACCAATACAAAATCTAACCGAACTGCGACACAGAATTGTTGAAACATCAGAAGAAATAAATGCAAGGAGATTCGCATGACTGGTGAAAAGATGATTACTGATGCGATGCAGAGCATGTATTCGTGCCGAAGGCAAAATATTTGAGCATTTGTTTTAGTTTAAAGAAAAATATTGGGATAAATATAAGTATCACAATAATTGCTATCATTTCATTCTGATTAAGTTTTAGCTTGATAAAATAATAGACCAATTATTAATTTCACTCACACACATTGCCTTTGGGTTGTGTTTTTTTGAAATAAGGTTATTTTGCAAAAAAGGCAATAATATTTTTTGTGAAAAGAAAAATGCCAATTATTGTATCATTTTGAAATCTTTACTAAATGAGCCATCTTAAAGTTGAATGTCAATCTGTCTCTCTCTAATTCATCGTCGAATAGCGTCACTATCTATCTCACTCAGTTTTTTGAAATGTAGTTATTTTGCAAAAAAAATAAGCAATAATACTTTTTGTGGAAACAAAAGTGGCAATTGTACTATTTTGAAATCTTGATTAAATGGGCCATCTTTTGAAATAACTTGCTCAGGGTATTGAAATACTTTTTTTTAATGAAGTGTAAAAGTTAGCTGACAATTTTTTAAATAACGACTCAATGAAACTTTTTTACTAAATTAACAACGTTCATTGTTTGATTTGTAACTGCGATTAATAATATGATTAATTAAGATCACGCTATAAAAAATAAAACTGAGAAATTAGGAAATTTGTGATCACAGTACCTAAAGATATAGCCTAGGGTGTCGAATTTCAAGATTTTCAAAAATATGCTTATTATCACTTAACTCTCATCACACTCATTTCTCACATCATGAAAGAAAAAAATTCCTTACAATAAGGGTCAAAAACAAAACATTTTTCACGAAAAAAAAATGTAAAGTTATTAAATCGCCAATCAAAAAGCCATGATAACAATAATCATTTTAAGCAATTATGTGTAAAAAACATATTTGGCAAATAATATTTGGTTATTATTTAACGAACAAACTAATAAACATTAAAAATTAAGAATAATTATTGTATTGACTAACTGAGATGATCCCCACGTGTTGACGGGCGGCAAAAATTATTTAGTATGTATTTAAGTTCCATTTAAAACCAAAATTGTATTCTGCGCTCGAATATCACGATATGATTATTATTTATGGAGAAGCAGCAAACAGGTTGGAAATATACGATGATTTTGTCAATGTGTTCGGAAAAATAGGTTAGAAGAGTGCCAGGCTTGCATATAATTACATTTGCTTACATTTTGAACATATAATTTTTATAAAACAATTAATCAAGTGCTTCTTAATGTGGCGTATAGTGTCTAAAACGTTGTTATGATGTGAACAATCAGTACTAGTAATTTCAACTTTGACATTAAACCACATTAATGTGTAAGCTTTAATTTTCTTTGTAGAAAAAAACAATCCAATTTTTTTTCTGAAACGTATAGAATAAATGACTATAAATATATTACTTTATATTTTCAAATGATACCTTAAGATGACAATAAAACAAAAAACTGAATTAGCAACGTCGCCAATTGTTAGGAAAATCATTAAAATAATATAAAGAATCGTTGGATAAATTTACGAAAGTTATATTCTTAGCACGCTGTGTTGGCATTTATATACATAAATACATACAGATATATATTGAAATATTTATACTATATACTACACTTTTTTGTTCTCCACTAGAACATATATCCAGTAAAATGAGAAATTAAGAAAATTAAAAAATCATTGTGTAATCAAATTTTGTTCGAAAATTATATTCACACACTGAAATTAATAGGACAATAAAGTAGTTTACATATACCGAGATTAAATAAAAGCTTGAAGTTTTTTCTTCTTGAAAAGACAACAAATATTTACTGGAAATTATTTTTTATAAATTATATACATTACAAATTAAAAATATTTAACCAAAAACATTTTTTCTGCGAATATCAATAAAAAAAATCCTAACAAAAATTACGTTATCAGATTTTTCTGTTCGGGTACTCTCCAAAAACTTGTATTGTGCAATTGTTCAAAATCACAGGTACTGAATCGTCTAAAAGTTTTGATGCTTTTTTTCCAGTATTTTGCTTTTTTTATGTTTTGACATTATTCACTAACAATATATAGACTGCCCGAAAGCATTCATTTACTTGACGATATTAGCATCATCAGGAGTTGATTCAACCTCCAAAATATTAAATCATCTCTTGATAATGCTAACATAGTTAAAAAAATGAGCGTCGGAAGTTAAAAAAGTGATTTAGTGTTTAGTGGTAAATCTCTTCCTGTTTAACGTTCTAAATATCTCTTATATAAAATACTAAAACAAATGTACCAGGTATATGAAACAGGTGCGTCTCGTGGAATACATAAGTTTTCAAAAATAGTTATTTTTAGTGGCGCCATCTCTTGAGGGGGATAAGTGTTTCGATAAGATACGTCTTTCACTGACGTTTTGGCAAAATTTTATGACATTCAGATCAATAGAAGCCAAGTTATCACGCTTAAAGTGACAGTTCAAAAAATGAACACTGAACAAAGAACGAATATTAAGTTTGTTTTAAACTTGGTAAAACATGTTTTATTTTTTTTTGGATTTTTCACCATGATCTAAAACTCAAAAAATACCTGTAAATTAATAACATTCAAAAGTTTGTATTTATTTTAGAACATTATTAAAATTTTGTTCGTTAAGCAAATTTATTACAAAAAAAAAGAATCATTGAGAAATTTGTCTCCGTTTGGTTTTTTCGTTTTTACACAGTGGTTCTTTATTTACATAAGAACAGATATTTTGATAATTTTTGAGTTTTAGATCGTGGCGAAAAAAAACGAAAAATATATGAACACGCCACAATCATTCAGACATTACTTTAGTAAAACATTCACCGAATCGTTTCATTTAATGAAACAAGTATATGGTGAGGACTGTTTAACACATGACAAGTTGTTTAAATGATTCAAGGAAGGTCATGAGGGCATCAAGGACGACGAACATTTTTTAGAAATGTTAATTATCATTTAACTATGTTATTTTGAATATGTACACCGCAAATAAATGTTATTAGTTTTGCACATTCCCAAAATTAGGTCATAAATCTTTGTAACAAGAATATTATTATCGTAGTTTTATGTTGTAATTTCCTGTTTCATAAATAACTGTCGTAAATTAAAAACTACATCGATATTTAGAACGTATTGTGCATGGTGGGTCGTTTTATAAATGACCGGGCTGCTACAGTCCGAAGAAACTTTTGAACATTTCGAACAGACTGAAGGCCATCGGATACTCACAAGACAATTACCAAGAAAATTTAAATTCGCAAGATGAGCCTGATAGGGTTTCATTAGGCCGCTTGTCCCTTTTTCGCCCTTGACCCTAACCGCAGGTGTTCATTTGATGGGCACGCTTGTAAAATATCTCACAATTTATGCCTTTGTTTGATATCTTAATCAGAACGTATAATTTCAAATTCTGTATATATTAAGTAGTAATTATTTTTTTACATATCCATTTATATTTCCTTCTTTCCAATTCTTCTATTGGAACCTTCGGTGAGAAACAATAAACTAACTAAAGAGATTTACAACTAAACACCAAATCAGTTTTTAAAAAAATCTCGACGCGTTTTTCGCTAACAATGTTAGCGTCATCAGAAGGTAATTCAATATTGTTCTAAAACCCAACTATTTTCTATTTGTACAAAAAACAACCGTACCTAATAAACCATGTAAAATCATGAACAGTGAAGTTAATTAAATATTACATTCATAATTGAAAAAGTTTACTAAATGAAATAGTTCCTTTATTTAGGTCTATGGTTTTTTTTTTGCATTTTTCTATTTGAATGCTTTCATACCCACTTACACTTTTAGCAAGTCTTAAATTACTAATATTTTTATTTTTTTTCAACAACTAAATTTTGCATTTCTCCCATATCTAATGTGGGTAATATGTTCTTTATATCTAATTAATTTGGATCTTTTAGCTTGTCCAATATAGCTTCGATCATAATGTTGATAACTAATTTCATAAACCCCCGATGTTTCGTGTTAATTTACATTTACATTTCCTTTGGATCACCCATATTCCTTTTTGAACATCTTGTTTAGCCCTCGTTTTTAATTAAACGGTATTACAATGAATATATTTTTATTCTGTTTCTTTTGACAAATCAAAGACTTTCGATAATTGTCTGAACTTATGTTTTCTAATTAATATATCTGCAATATCCTTATTTTAACCATTCATTTCGAATTCGATTTGATATTAATATTTTATTATAATTATCTTTATTTAAAAGAAAATTAATTAGTACACCTACATTAAAATTTAAACTAGACATTTTTACATTTTAAACTTGACGCTTCCACAATTGTGGAAGCTATGATTCGAATCGTTAGAAATGTGGTGATGTTTTTTTTCTAAAAATATCAAAATGTAACCAATTTTCATTGTTCCTACTCACTAAAGCATCAGAAAATGGTAATCTATCATTGCTTCAGTGATTTCGGATTTACCAATAAAGTTCTTGACAAAATCTTCTAAGCTTTCATTTTTTAAATCGAAAATTGCAAAAACATTATTCACATATCTTATCCACCTGAAAACCCCGGAACCCCGGAAAATAATTGAATTCATCCTTTGCCTCTGTTTCAAATTTGCTCATGAATAAGTTGGCTAATAACGGTGACAAAGGATTGCAATTATCGTTCGTTCTTGTTGTTCGTAAAACCTACTATTACGCTGAAAATAATTATATTTCACACATAATTTTATTAAAAAGATGTACTCTGAATTAATTCTCTTGGTGAAATCGTTTAACTAGAACTTTCTCCGGTGTTCAAGATCTATAGAATCGGTAAATTCGAAAACAATGATAATACTTCACCTTTCTGTACATTCACTTTTCTTATGAATTGTGTTCAGTCTATCAAAGAACTGGTAACTGGTTTGGTATATTTTCAAATTCCTTTACTAACCATTTTGCCACAATTGACATAACAAAATTGCCATAATTTATATCATGAACCAATCTTGTAAACCAGAAAAATCACTGAGACCCATTTTATCAGCCACTGATTCTCTAACGTACAACTAGGCAATAGGTTAGTCATATCTCACAATATCACAATGGTTAGTTATAACTCAAGAAAATTCCAGAGATATTCTATATATATATATATATATATATATATATATATATATATATATATATATATATATATATATATATATATATATATATATATATATATATATATATATATATATATATATATATATATATATATATATATATATATATATATATATATATATATATATATATATATATATATATATATATATATATATATATATATATATATATATATATATATATAAATACGTTTTTGCTTATTTACTTTAAGAGGTTCTGGTCATCCTAGAAATAATCCCAGGGCATAACAAATAACATTTTAGGCCGGTAAATGCGTGATGACTTTGTTGCTGCTAAATGTAGGACTGTTTCGATGATGATTGTAATTTGAAATTTACTTGTTATGTTAATTCGTGCAAATGATCTTTATTTGACGCTTCCTCTTCCAGCGCAGTACAATACGCATCGATAAAAGTGATGCTAAGTAGGAACGAGCATTTTAGGAGGCGGTTCTGTCAAGATCGGATAAGAACCAACAGTTTATATATCGTGGAAAGCGAACTATATAGCGCCCAACCATTTTATGTCACCTCTCACAACTAAGTACCTCTAGCAATACTTGGTATAATTAGGATGCACAACAGATAAGTTAATATATAAAGATAAATTTAGATAAAGTTAAAGTTGTGTTTATTGTCGAATATAAATTATACATACATGATATTCAAGCAATAATTAGAAGACATATAGGAAAAAATATTACAGGAGAAAACATTACAGGATTACATTGTTGTAAAGAAGCATGCATATCTTTCTGCACAGCCTAAGAAGCTATGTAAGAAAAGGACTATATAACTATATATAGGTCAAAGAAATACAGCCTATAAAGCATATTTTATACCAGGTAACCTGACTGCCAGGAATATATAGTGAAAATAATGGAACTGTACCTCTTACTATACCCTAGAATGTTCCACAACTTTGTTTTTCACCAAGGAGATCTTCGCTTCTATATAGAAAAGCTAACTTTAGATTTCTTGGTAGCCTTTGGAATATTTATTTTAGCTTTGGCACCAAGAACTCTAACTGTTTTATCAATTGATCATATGTGAGGCATTAACAGACCGCACCTAATGTTCCTCAACCCCAGGGTGCCCTAAAAATGCAAATCGAGTTGCTTTGGCGAAACGTCTACTAGAAGCATCACTTTTCAATTAATGAAAGTGTGTTTAGTTAATACAAAGTTATGTTGCAGTTAACTGTATAAATATCTTCAGTAGCTGCCAATACTTCAAAATATTTTTTTTGTCATTCGACCTACTGGAATATTCTTAAATCCTTCCATTAATTGACTTGCGTTTCTCAATGTGTAGAGTGATTCATTCATCACTTTTCAATTAATGAAAGTGTGTTTAGTTAATACAAAGTTATGTTGCAGTTAACTGTATAAATATCTTCAGTAGCTGCCAATACTTCAAAATATTTTTTTTGTCATTCGACCTACTGGAATATTCTTAAATCCTTCCATTAATTGACTTGCGTTTCTCAATGTGTAGAGTGATTCATTCGTATTTAATCACTGACGCCATCGTTCTAAATATATCTACAATAATCACTTGAAATGTCCAAACAATCATATGTTTTAATGCAATAAAAGTTAAATGCAAATACTGAGACGTGTTCACTTGAAATCTATTAACCAAATGGTCAAAAAATATTTTAATGTATCGAACAAAGATGCCGAATCAGATATTATATACTTTAATGCTAGTTTTTTTGTTTGTATTTTTTGTATACGAAAATAATTGGGAACATTTTTTATAATTTTTTTTGTGAACATTATTAAATTTTTCCTGAAACAATCCCCAAAGTCATAGCTTGTTCAAAAGTGCAATTGCGATATTTATAAAGCAGTAAGACAAAAATTAATTAATGATTAACATCAATAGTAATAATAAACGAATACAGATTTTTCGTTAAAAAAACATCAGTTATCGATCGTCCTTAAATTGCTTTGACATTTCTCCGCTATACCCCTTCCGTAATTAATTTCGTCCCAGGCAAAGATTTGTTCATGGCAGCCATTGATCGAGTCAAGGTCCGTTATATTTACACTCCAGTGGTAACCTGCAAAGAGTCGTGATCCTTCTTCAATTTAAATAATTTATGAGGCCAACAAAGTCTATATTCCTATGAACGCTTTACCGTGGTATCGACACCAAACTGATGGGAATTAACTGGAATCAGTTAATTTCATACCTTTATATATATATATATATATATATATATATATATATATATATATATATATATATATATATATATATATATATATATATATATTACAATTTTTCTTCCGGGTGTCAATCCATACTTTTAAGGGATTTTCACATTCTTGACGATATTTCGCCAAAATCTCATGTGGCATTTTCAAGTCTTTGCTTTCTTAGTAGACAGCTTCTCGGTTCCGCCGCTCCGTCAGTTGATTGGGATCTTCGGAGTTGTTTGGTATTTGTTATGCATCATTTCCCGTGTTTTTGAGAAATGTTTTCCATGCTGCTGGTAGATGAAGGGCATCATCTCATCTATTTAAGTTTCCGTTCTTTTATATTTCTAGTGCTTCTCTACGTATACGTGTTCTGTAATGATTTATAGTTGCTTTTTGTTTGGTGTTCGCGAAGTCGGTTCTATGGCCTGTTTCTTAGCGGTGTTGTCAACAACGCTAATGTCGTTGGTTTGTTTCTCACGCTATTTTGATGTTCTTGTACTCGCACTGAAATTTGTATGTTTGTCTGTCTTATATATTGTTGTGTACAGTCCGCGCATGGTATGCTGTACACGCCCTGGTTTTTCAGTGTTAATTTGTCCTTAGGGTTCCTCAGGAAATTTGATATCGTTTTCTGTGTTTTAAAAAGGGTTTTAATATCGTTTTTTCTAAGAATTCTTGCAACTTTATTGGTGACTTCTTTGATGTATGGCAGGAAGGCTTTTTTATTAACGAATTATACATTTTCTCTTCTAGCCTTTTCTGTATTCCTTTGTTTATTTATAGCTTTCTTGATGGTGTTTTCTCCATATCCAGTTTGTTTGAAAACTAATTTTATATGATTTAATTCATTTTGTCTTGTTTCCGGCTCCATTAGGCGGTAACCTTGAGATTAATGTATTTACGACTGACTGGATCTAAGCTGGATGGTGGTGTGATTCTGCATTCAAATATCTGTCTGTGTCAGTTGGTTTTCTATATACGGTGTGTTGTAGTTTTCTATTTGGTTTTCTTGTGAGCAGAAGGTCTAAAAATGGCAAGTTCTTATCTTTTTCGATTTCTAAAGTAAATTTGATTTTCTAGTGTATGTTGTTATTATAGATTAACACATAATTAAGGTCTTCTCGGTTGTGCGGCCATATTATAAAAATGTCATTCACATATCGCTTCCATAGCGTGGGTTTTAGAATTGCATGTGTTAGGGCTTCTTCTTAGAAATATGAGATTGGCTATAGCTGGTGAAAGCGAAGGCCCCATGGATGCGCCGTCCATTTGTCTGTAGATTTGTTTGTTGAACATAAGTAGGCATTTTTCATGCACTATTCGGAGAGTTCAACTATGTGAGAGGGAAAGTTTTCGTTCATGCGATTTTGTCTAGAGCTTCGACTATTAGTATATTTGGGTAGAGTAATGCTATATCTAATCTTGCCAATATTTCGTTTACTTCTAGGTTAATATCCTTTATGATGGTTGTTAAATGTTCGGAGTTTTTGACGTAAGAGTCTGCTTGTTTTACTATTGGCTGCAGGAAGCTTGCTAAATATTTTTCTAGTTTTTGTGTGGGTGATTCTACTGCACTAACTATGGGCCTTAGTGGTCGGTCTGGCTTATAAATTTTAAGAAGACCATAAAGTTTTGGACATCTACTGGATTTGACACACAACTCGTAACAGAAAAACACAAGAACCAACTTGAACTTTTAAAATTGAAAAAAAACCAAATTATTTTGCCAAAATTATATATTTTTATTCGTAATACATCTTTTCCGCATCAATACACCGCTGGGCACGTTCAACTAATTTTTATGTCGTTCTTTGGAATCTCCTCAATGACCCTCGTTGTGGCTTCTTGTAACACTGTCATAAAACGTTGCTTTCATGGCCAGTTTTAGTTTCCGGAACAGGAAATGGTGAAATGAATATAAATCAGGTGAATACGGAGGATATTGGAGCACACAGACCTGTTTTTTTACCAAAAATTCACGAACAACAGTGGTGACAACCACTGTCAAACCACTGACAACCATGTGTCAAAACTCCATGGTCCATGCTCCATCCAGTCCATGGGTCAAAATTGACAAAAATTCCTATTAAAATTACAAACTTGTGAACGATTGTCCCAAGCACCAGAAACTTTTAATGGACTAGAATCATGTGAAAACACACCTGGGATATCTCAACGCAAGAAAGCAGAAATCAGCTTATTTGATGGATCAATAAATTGTTATTTTTTAATAAAAATATAACTGAAATTTCTGAAAATATAACTGGATTTTTTTATCATTATATAACACCATCATGCTGTCTACAAAAATTACATAATGATTACATAAAATAAACTTTTCATAGCTTTTTGTTCTCCACTATGCATAGTTTATGATTCTAAGCAAATATAAAAAATAATTTTATCATAATTTAAGTTACTCAATTAATTGATTGTGTTGAATTGTTCCTACAAGGACAATATTATTAGTTGTAACAATTTTCAATGTGCAAATAATGTTATTATTGCAGCAATATATTGCAGTAATGAGACTTAAGATAGTAATGTAGACAATCTATTGTTATCAGTTTTGTTCTAATTTTTGTAACCTGATCATTTATCTTTCTTCGGTTCATTTGCTATTCTACATCTACATTCCGTTTTTATTGGTAGTGATTAATGTTTATACGTTTGATTTGGTTATAATTATACACATAGGCCAACATTAACAAGTTTTTATTTAACTAGTACTTTGTAACCTTTTTTTTGTTAGCTACCACAACGGTAGCTGTTCGCCGGAGGCAGTTAGTTCGTGGGTCGTGGCTGGACCCAAACGGCACTACCAAAGGGCGCCGCCCAGTTCTTTCAGATCAAGAAACCCTAAACTGGGAAAAGGGTCTTACCTAATCCAAACAACTCAGTTTTAGATTGTAACAATTTAATAAGTAAATAAACAAAAATTCTCAAACAATCCAAAAATATAACACCAAAAAATTAAGCATACCGTGGCCTACTTAAATAACCATACAACAAGATGTCTGATTATTTCAACGAACATACAAGAGATAAAACATTTAATACTATACAATATAGGTGTCAGATGAATAGTAAAGGTTCTTGTTTAACTTTTTAAGGTATAAATTAAAAATGGTTGGCAAACTCTATGATGGTGTTAATAATGACAGCTGTAAAGTCCACAGTCCAAAAAAAAATCAAAAAACTCTATATATATATATATATATATATATATATATATATATATATATATATATATATATATATATATATATATATATATATATATATATATAATAAAGTTAATAATAATAAGATCACCCCTTTCTTCAATGGCTAATGTTTTTTGCTTGCAAATTTATTAAACTCACCCACCGGTTATTACGTTTGTGGATAAGAACAAAAACTGCCTACTTTATAAATGTGTCACATCCCAATGCTCACAATTTATATAAAAAAATGGAAAAATAAACAAATACTATGAGTAATGTGAAGAATATAAAAAAAAAATCACAGACTGAAAACCCTTCAGGGGATTCCGGTAATCAGTTCAACAGGCGGATTAGTAGGTTCTGTTTTAAAAAGTATCTTGCGTTAATAGGTATGGGCGAACAGACATTTAAAGTTATGTAAAAATTGAGAGAGAGAACATTAAATATTCAGCAGTCCCATGGATGATGTAACCCAACATAGAGAAAAAAATATATCTGGCCTTATTCCTTATGCAATGGAAAATTAGTTCCTACAAAAAAATGGAAAAAGTCGCTTAAGGTAAAAATAGAAATGCTTGACCGTTTGCGGCTTGGCGAGTCGTTTGAATCTATATCACTATTTTTAATGCAAATAAATCAACTGTACGGTCAATTAAGATATCAGAAGACAAAATATGAAATTCTACAGCTTCAACCTCACTATAAGCAAAAATTGTTCGTGATCCAACAATTGAAAAAATGAAAGCTGCATTATGGATTGAAGACTGTAAACAGAAGAGAGTGCCTCTAAGTGGTGCTAAAATCGGTGAGAAAGCTAAGCGTCTTTACTCACATCTTAAAGAACCTGGTGATGAACATACGAATGGAGGATTTCAAGCATCGGAAAATTGATTCAATAAGTTCAAGGTGCGACCATCACTGCATAATCTAAAAATTGTTGAAACCGGCACTTCAGCAGAAGCTACATATCCAGAATAATTTTCAAAATAGCTGATAGTGCATACAAACCTGTGACTCAGAACAAGTGACGCAGACGAAACTTCCCTGTTTTGCGAAAGAATGCCAAGCCAAACGTTTGTATACAAAAGTGAAATTGTTACACTGCTGCTCTGTTCTAATGCATCAGGAGATTGTTTAATTAAGCCATTTATGCTTTACAGATCGTCAATTCCTCTTGCTTTGAAAAATTAAAACAATTACAACCTACCAGTGTTTTGGCGTTCCAACAAGAAAGCGTGGGTTACAAGTGTCATTTTCTGTGACTGGTCCCGGGATTGTGTTATGCCTGAAGTTGAAACGCATTTAAAGAAAAATAATTTAGATTTCAAGGCAGTTTTAGTTTTGGGTAATGCTCCAGGTCACCCTCGTGAGCCCAAATATAAAAGTGAAATTTTTGCCTCCTAACATAACAGCCTTACTCCAATCTATGGAGCAAGGAATAATCCGGGCCTTTAAGCTCTATTATATTAGACAAACTTTTAAAATGTTGACTGAAAACCATGGAATGTGATCCTGATATAAATGTTATACAATGCTGGAAAAATATTGGCATAGCAAAGTGTATTGTTAACATAAATGAATCATTGCAAGAACTAAAACCATACACATTGAAATCAAACTGGAGAAAAGTGTGACGACCTGATCTAACTGTCGGTAATGATGAAGAATCCGTGCAAATCCAAACATTAACTGAAAACATTGTTCAAATTGCGAATGCCATAGGACGAGATCGTTTCGAACAGATAGAATCAAGTGACATTCAAGAATTGTTTGAATTAACCTTAGAAACCTGAATGAAGGTTTACGAATGATAAATAAGCTTTGTGATTTCTACATAAAAATTGATTCATCCTTGAAAAGAAGTCTTGTTGTTAAAAGGCAAATTGTTAATGCCACAGCCGAATATCAATACGAATTGAAACACCTTTTAAAAGCGGCAAAATAAGAAAAAAAAAACAAAAATTAACCACTACCTAAGCCTAATAATAATTATTAATATTGTTAAAAAAATTTCATTAAATTTCTTTTATTATAATTTTTTTTTTTTGTAATCTTGGAACATATCCCCTATAATCCCGTACAAATTACCATTCCGTTATAAGAAACCGAATAAGGAGTTTTTAACTGTAACAAGTTTGACTTCAACACAGTTGAAAGTCAATTAATGAATTAACATTATATCTTTTTATTAATTTGTAACATTTTATATTGGTATTTCCCCAAGTCCTTTAATTTTTAGAGCTTTTAAAGTAAAAGACAAATATTTTAATCTTTATTATATTGTGTCTCAAAAATTTAATTTTATTTACTTGTTCACTCTTCCCGTATTTTTATTCTAATTATTCCAAATTATGTTAGTATGTTTCCATAATTCTTTTTGCAATATTTCACACTTAATATTTTTTATCTTGTATTCCAATTTCGTGATTCGAAGTTATTCACTCAAAGTCGAGAAAATGGAAATTTAAAATTGGCGGTGTCCTAGTCGCGCCAACATTCTTTCAACCTCATTCCGAGCGTATCAAAGGCGAAGTATCCGAATAAAGGAGTAACTAAGTTTGAAAATCGGCGAGAAAATTTAAATCCGAAACTTTAGCGTGCCCGGCTTTTATCAGCCTACCTTCGAAATAAAACACCCTCCAACTTAAGATGAAAAAAAGACCCTACTAAGGGTCAGAAAACGGTTCGGAGTTTTTGTGACTGTTTTTATGACAGCATGTCAAATCTCCTTGTGTGGGGAGGATTTAAGACAGCCGGGGACCCAATTGCGGCTTTGACGTCTGGAAGAAAAGTTTCCCAGATATCAGAGACGGTGGTTTTGGAAAATTTACAAAACATTATTAAATAATAGGACCTTTAAGTAATAAGTTTGAACTTTTTTAGATACTTTTAATTTAATATTTTGTGGGTTTTTAAAGTGGGAGGGCGTAGAAGAAAATAGTGCTGCTAAAGAATTTTGTTTTGCTTTCCCCTTCCTCCTTTTTAGTTTTCGTGCTATTAAAACCCTATACAGGAAGTGAACCAGGAAAATGTGATAAAAGAAAGAAACTGAACGGAAATAAAATATGGTGTTTTCTTCTGAAAAATTGTTTAGTGTGACGAATGCTGGAGGGGAGGCACCAACGCCCCCCCCCCCCCCCCTAACGAGCCGCCACTACAACAATACTTTACCAGATCACTACTTCAGTACCCTCAAAGTAATGTTTGAGAGTCCAATTCGACATTAATTTTAAAGAAACATTTTTGCTAATTAGAATAATTAAGCTTATCATATGATAGTTATTGAATATTTCGTTCGAATCCTATTTATTATTTAATTGTAAATACATCTGTTCATTATTTTTGAAGAATTGTAAATATACACAAGGTGTTAATGAAATACTCTGCCAGACATTTTTGGCAAATTCTCAAAAAACGTCAACGTCACAAAATATCACAAATATGCATTGGCGGCTCGTGGTTTTTTAAAAAGAGAAGACGTAGAAGAAAATAGTAAAAATAACACTTCGGATCCAATATTGGCCGATCAGATTTAAAATATAATTGAAAAATTATATAATTTATATAAATCAAAATATATATAATTTATAATAAAATATATAAAGTTTTGCTTTTATTCGACGCCGGCGATTTTCAAAAGCAAAACCCGACTTTTTTAAAAAGAATCATTTTTTTGTTGGGTATGTGGGTTGAAAAATCACGTTTTACGTAACGTTGAAAGAGAAAAATATATGTGCAAAACCGAAAAGATCTGTTTTGTTGGTGGAAGTATATATACATTGTTGTATATAAGGTACCTGCAGCAAATAAAGCCCACAGTGTAATAAGGCCCACATTTGAAAATTCGTATAAAAATGATTCGCAGCAACTTCGTACTTTACGCACACATGCGCGAGAGCGCGGGGCTGCTCGCGCAGTCATATTGTCAGTAGCGAACGGTGCATCGCTGAGAGGAACACCAAGACGGCGTGGATTTATAATTTTTACCGACACAAAATAGTAAATTTTGTTTGTTGAATTACCGTTTTCATATATAGTAACTTGTTTAGTTTAAACTTTAGATAATGTAGATGATTATTTCGGTGTTTAACTTCATCTAGAATTATGTTTATTTTAATTAAGGAGTAATTTTATATGAACGTGTCATAGGGCTAATAAGGCCCACTAGAGTAGTCCATGGGCCTTATTATCCCCCTTAACCAATAACACGACACGAAGTATTCTAGTCTGTTTGAACCATTTCTATTTTACTCGCAGGTTCGATTAAAAGGTCTCCAAAGCGTGCTAGGTGGTCCGAGGAAAGCTTAAATGCAGCTATGGCTGCAGTAGAACGGATAGCCGAGTGATGAAAACATAGTCTACGGATTTAGTGCATTATGGTAAATCCAGATGTTTACCTGATTGGCATTTGAGCCTTCTGTATTGACAGAAATGCCATCCCAGTAACCACTAGCTGCAAATGGCTCTGATACTTACTATTTAGATAACGAAACCCCTAATTAACCAGTAGAACTGCAGTTCCATAATAACGGTGATTCGCCATGAGTTTTGGATGATGAGCTTGATTCAGCATTGGTAAGAAATGACGATGTTTTGGTACGTACTGCCAGTCCACACTGCCTTATTAATACTTTTCAAAAACGGTCGGAATTTCTGAAAAAATAATGACATCGTCACAACTTTTGAAAAGTTTGCAGATAATGCAGACTGCGCTGCAGTAAAGGCTATGAAACACCACTAAAGGAGTTACAAGTAGTACATAGAAAGTACATCTTTACGATCCAAAATCTCCCCTTCTTACGCAGTTGCCAGTAAATGTCCAATAATTTATAGCTCGGAATCTGCGCGAGATATAGACAAATATTTCTTCCTCCTCCCTTTCTCTTTTTTTATTTTTCGTGCTATTGAAACCCTATACAAGAGGTGAACTAGGAAAACATTAAACAAATTTAATTTTACTAGTTACAAGGACTCTGGAGGATGGGTTGTTGCTTGTTGCGCAGATACAGGAATGAATAAGTAGGTTCTTACCGTTTCCCGAAGAGTAAACCATTCAAATAGTTTATTGTAACTGCAAATCAATAAATTGTAACTGCAAATCAAAAAAATATCAAAATTTTATAACAAAAAAGAGTTACTTTACACATTTTTGTCGGTGAATAGCACCTCGCAATTATTAACACCACCATTATTAACTGTTTTAAATAAGACACCTTCATGTTTGCAATTAAAAGTTGATTATATTTATTTCGAAAGTACTACTCAGTATGTACACACGTAGCAAATCTCAAATCAAAACAAGTATTCGCGAGGCTCTGGAGGTAAACGTCCGATCAACGATAAAAAAATTCTGACTATTCGAGAGGATGGAATTTTTATCCACATTATTTGGTGTAATGGGTCGACAGAAGTTCTTCTACATTTGGAGATTTTAATTTTTAATATTATCTTAAAATGAGTTAAAGGAAAGAAACTGAACGGAAATAAAATAGTGTGTTTTGCTTTGAAAAATTGTTTACTCTGATAAATACTGGAGGGTCGGCGCCCCAACGCCCTCCCTCATGAGTCACCACTGAAAATATATCATACGAACATGGGTCCGGAAATTTTTCGTGTTCGAGATTCAGGGGGTTAAAGATTTTTTTTTTTAATTTACATCTTACCTAAAGAAAGGTATTGTAACCAAATTTTATTACACATCATCAGCCTTCCGGTTGCCATAATCTGAGAGAATATCAAGTCCTACAAGCAGCCAATGGCGGAGTTACTACACTAAGGAGTTAAATACACTTTTCAACATAGAATATTATTCTCTACAAAAAATATATCTTGATATTTTTTCCTATCTGCCTCGGTTTCATAGCAAACTTGACTTTTCACTTAACATTCAGGTTTCTATCGGTATAAAAGGTATTTCGATAAGGATTTGAAAAATGAAAGAACTTTCTGAAGCACAGTTTTTATCAAATCTCATCCACAGAAGCTTACATAATGGACAATAAATGAAATTATAATATCATACTCCCCAGGTCAATATTGATGGAGACGTCTGATCTCCTTTAGAAATTTACAACCAAAAAAATTCTTAAGGTATTCTCTGTATTAAAGCAAATATTTCTAAATGAGGTGTTAGTTATTAATTAAAAACCAAAATATTTAAATTCGATGCTCGAAATAGCTTCCACCAACCTCTATGCACGCATTTCATCTACACACCATTGATTCACGCGTTCGTTCTAAAATTCCAGGCGTGTTGCGAATTTTATCAAAAGCGTGTTCCATTATTCTCCTCAACATCGCGATATCTTCTATTTCAGTGTTGTAGACTAATGATTTAATGTATCGCCAAAGAAAATAGTCAATGGATTACAGTCTGGTGATCGGGCTGATCGATTAGGAAATGTTTCATCTAATATGTCTTGGATCTGTCGACTAAATTGTGCCGAAGCACCGTCTTGCATAAACCACAATCTATTCCTAACATCCAATGTGACATTTTCGAGCAATTCAGGCAGATCCTCACGGAGAAATCTCGTATACACCTGCCTAGTTAGTGTTTCTGGTAAAAAGATGGTCCGATCAATCGGTTGCCAATTATTCCAGCCCAAACATTGACGGCAAACTAGTATTGGTGTCGAGTTTGAATAATTTCGTGAGAATTTTCTTATGTCCAAAGATGATTGTTATAAAAATTCAATATTCTCATTAGTAAATAGTACTGAAATATAAAAATTGGTATCAACAGTATTTTGAAGAAACCAATGACAAAATGTCAAGCGGGGCAAGAGCTCCCTTGGAAGTAATGCATGTACCATCTAAATATACTAAGGCTACAAGTGGTGTTCCTTTAAAACATTCCACCCCGTGACATGAGAAATGTTTATATTCACTCCAATCCAAATTCATGCCAAACTATTTCATGTTTCGAGGATTGTGTATTTACAAACTTTTCAACATTGACATGGCAAAAATTCTCTCAAACTGAACGAGAAACCCTTACACAGTACAAGCACATTATGGTATGCAATACCATCTGTTGAAATTATTTAGCCATATTTTCTTGAAGATGCCAATGAAAATGGAACTATTGTTAAATCAGCTCACTATTTCCACATAATCGAGATGTGTTTGTCCCAGCAATTAATCAGGTTTTCTCCTGTTAATGATGACACATAATTTCAGCAAGGTGTGGGACTGGTCAGGCTACTGCGGTATCGATAAACACCGCTTATCAGTTGTTTCCTAATCATCTCATTTCCATATGTAGGGACACGCCTTGGCAAACAAGATCGCCAGATTTAATACCATGTGATTTTTATTCTAAGAGCGACATCTACATCGGTTCCACACAAAATATTTTGAGATGAAACTCAAAATTCAAGAAGAACATTCTATCAGAAATGTTGCACAGTGTAATGAGTTATGTCATGTCGAGGAATGTTTGTGAAGAAGTGGATGTCAGCTTTTCGATCTTGTCTTTATAAAATGCTCTTTTCTTTTATAACGACCTATTTTCCAATTTTTTAAATTAAGTTTCGATTAGTTACTAAATCTTTATAAACTTCTCTTCAATATTACGCTTCTCTGCCATACTCTGTATAAATAAAGACTTGTATTTCATTTTGCTTGCATCATTTTTTTCTGTGACAATTAGAGTATACAGTAAATTAATTTTTTTCTCATTATACAATATTACAAAGATATACAATAAATATATTTTTTTTATAGATTAACCTAACAATAACTTTCTCATGAAATTATTCTTTCAAACAGAAAAGGTTGTTTACGTAATCTGGTCAAGGTTGTTTCTATTTACAAACCCAATCTCGCTTTTCAAAGGATCCCTCCCCATTCTCTAATTTAAATTATTTATGAGGTTAATCAAGTCCTTCGCCCGGCACGTTTTACCAATATCTTAGATTCAGTCATATATTCGTTCTAAGAACTAAAGCCTCGGAGATTTCAGATGTCGTCATAGGCAAGGTCCGAAACGTGATCCCAACAGCAGGAATTGAACGGATTTATTTTTCGAAGACCGAGGAAAACTAAACCAGCGCCTTTCCCGTGGTCCGACCGGTAAAGAGGTTTCGATATTATTTCAGTGTTTCTCTCAAAAAGTTTGTAATATGGAGAAATTATTTGGATTAAATATTTAAATATTGTATGAAATTAATTCAACCATTCAATTTAAATCGATATTCCATATTATTATTAAAAAATGATAAACATGTTTTTGTAATTTTAAAAATATTATAAATGATGTTAATTGTGTCGCTTCAATACAATATGAAAAATAAAATGTGGGGAAAATAAAATAGTGAAGAAAATGAACTTAGTCACATCATTAGTGCCTCACAGTTCAAGCTTTGCACTAACTAAATTCACATTCACATTTTTCATGACGAACTTTTCAGCTATTCAAATTGATGCAAACTGGGTGTCTCCCTATTAGTAATATTATACTGACAAGAAGATGCAATTATTAGACTTTTGTAAAAATGTTAAAACATAATCTAGTTTAAATTAAATCTTAAGTCAATTCTCATCTCAGTGAAACTCACACATTATGGATGAAGTTATAGCAAAAATCCAAATCCAAAATCCACTTTATTCAATAAAAATCTGCCAAAACGCATACTGCCAGGAAAATGAAGAATAGCCTCTACGAACTCTGAAATAATAAATAAATAAATAAATAAATACACACTTTATTTAGCATATGCAGCTAATAGTAACAAAACAAAGGTAATGTTCAAAGAAAAATAAGAGTAAGAAAAATTCTAAGTAATCCTAACAAAAGAAAATACAATGAAAAGCCAATAATTAACACTGATAAAAAAATTATGTTTCATCAAATAATAAAAAGCTCTATTGCTTCAAATAATAATTTAACAGTTTACTAAACACATGCACATTAGGAACGCTCCTTTCGTTCGCAGGCAACGCATTGAAGAGGCAAACACCTTCCCTAAACAATGTCTACTGGAGACCAGTAGTTCTTACAATTGGTACATCATAATTGTTCTTAGAACAGACATCGTTGCTCTTTGCACCAAACAAGTATTCAAACAATGTGAAAACAAATTATGTTTTATTTTATATATCAATCGCAGGATAACCCCTTCAATGGCCCGCGCAACAGAAAACCAGTCCAATGACTGCAAAACTATTGGTGTATACTTATACAAAACTCTATTGGTGTATGCTTATAACAGTTCAATAATACACGCATAGCCTTGTTCTGCTGTATTTGGAATCTACCAATAATCTCCTTATTACATGATATTAGCCACACAATAAGTAAATTTGGGCAAAACTGTAGTATTATATGTAAGCCTCTTCGATCAGAATGATAAATGTAATGATATACGACTAAAGAACCCTATGTTTTCCCAATATTTCTACATAGATAACTGACACGATTACAAAATGTTAGCTGAGGCTCTAAGAGTACTCCCAAGTATTTAATTTTATTTACAATTTTAATATCACAATTGTTTATACTTATTTTTAACCCTAACTCATTAAATCTTTTGCAGTTTGCGTTAGACCCTATCACCTGCACCTTGTTTTCAGTTCGTTTAGTTTAAATTTATTTTTACATCATCATTTAAATAGTACTGACAGTTTACTATTCAATGTTTCAATCTTTTGAGACAAATTATATCCAGACACAAACATGAGAGTATCATCCGCAAACTAATAAAGCACTTATCCAATATAGTAGAAATATCGTTGACATATGAAAAACATCAACGGACCCAGAACACTGCCTTAAGGAACTTCCCAAGCACCCTCACACCCACTCCCTTCCCTCAACTCTCATTGTATGATGTCTGTCTGTTAAAGAACTCATAACCCATGATAATGGAACTAACTTATTCACCATACAGTCCAGACCATGCACAATGCCTTTTCTAGACACAGTTCTGCCTGAATGAAACAATCAATAAATAATATGAGGCCGAAAGGAGCTGCTCTGAGTTTGTTATAGTCAGAACAAATTAACTGATAAGAAGAAAACTTTAGTTTTACTACTAAAACCGATGCAGTTCCAAAATCTCATGTTCAACAAAAATACAATATGGACTAATTTCATTCTTAATGAGTCCACACTTGGTGAAAACGGATCATTTAAATAAAATGTTTTTTCTATTTTAGGAATAGTGCTATACACCCAGCTTTTTAATAATTTTATTTCAATATATTGCTTAAGGGCTATGATATTTTCCTGATCCGGATTCAGCGACACACAACACAGCACATCTTCAACAAATCACAAATAGCGGATTTCGGAATCAAACTTACTCATGGTTTTAGTTATTTAGAGTTTATAGCCTAAAAACAATTAAAAACAAACATTCGGATACCGTTTATCCCTGCCTAAATGACGATACTTTTCCCATTCATTTAAAATGGGATATTTGCACATTAATATTTTTCTCGCTTTTTATATTGATTATCTTACAAAATATTATTGATTCTGCTTGATCATCTTGTTTGATTCTTTCAGATGGACAAATTTATAATTATATAATTAAATAACATTTTTAAATTAATTTTTCTTCATTTAAATGTTATATATTTCATTTTGCGTTTTAAAGAGTGATTAAAACAAATTTTAAATACCAAATAATTGATATTTTTAGCTTCAGTTATCAATTTTTTGTTTAAAAGAAAATACAGTTTAACTTTATTTTTCACGCATTCTTTTGTCGCCATTGGAAAATTACTTTTATAATAATTAATCACCTGAAGCAGATATTGTTTTTGGTTTTCATCTTTAGTAAGCACATTAATGAATTCTTAAGACAACTTAAAGTTCTGTCTGCTACATCATTAACAACTTTCATACGATTAATAATTTTTAAACCTTCCAAATAATCATAATTTTCAGACCATGTTTCAATATCGAGTTCTAAAAAGTTTTCATTGAAATTAAATCTCTTGAAAAACTCTTAAGTATGATAACTTACAAAGTAGCCAATTTCTTTCTTTTGCGCATTTTTTATATCATTGTTATTAGATATTGTACTATTTGGGACAATCAAAGTCACACACGATGTCTGATTTCAACCATTTTCCTTTTGACCATTTTCCATTTAACTTGTAGTAATATATTTGGGTCAAAAAGTGAGAGTGCAGTCCCATAAGTTATTTTTAAATTTGTTTATTTAATACTGCATCAAATAAACATTTATCGGTAGTTTTGTAGCTGTGAACAGTTTTTAAAAAGTGTGCATCTTGCCCTGGAATTGCAGCAGCAAGCGGTGCTGCATACCAAAATTGTACATATATGAATACCACGAACAAACGTCTAATAAAGCATTTTCTTCATCTTCCATAAAAATAGATAAACTATCAATTTTTTCGTATTTAAAATATGTTTTTAATCGCCATTGAGAGCACAAAATAAATAACTATTTATTTTGCGCTCTCAATTTCGTATGAATGAATGGAAAAAAAGCATCGGGTAATCAGCAGATGTGAAAATGTTAATTTATACGTAATTATTGAGAATTTTAACCGGGAAACCGTAAAACAATTTTAACTGTAAAACATTAAATAATATTTGTCCATATAAAAGGATCACAACAGAAAGAGAATCAAGATTATTTAGTAAGATAATCTATATAATAAGCGAGAAAAAATTAATATCTAGAGCAAAATCCATTGGTAAATGAATGGGAAAAGTATCGTCATTTAGGCAGAGTTAAAGGGCATCGAATTTTGTTTTTCAAAATTGTTTTTAGGCTATAAATAAATGGTTTATAGAATACCAATGCTTAAAAGTCAATTTGGGAAATAACAGACACCCTAATACACACACTCGGTCCTTTTATTCGGGGTCAGCTTTTGAGGAAGCGCAAATATATATATATATATATATATATATATATATATATATATATATATATATATATATATATATATATATATATGAAATGTTAAGTAACATTGAATTATAATGCAAGATCCTCTTGAAATTGAGTAAAAATTTTAAAGAAAAATAAGCAATGCTTTAAGTACTCCTCATCAATCGCCACTGTCACCGCCGTAGCTTTATGAGTTTATAACGCCCGCCTTACCGAAGCATATGATTTGAAATTTTATTAGAAAATCTATCTACTAGACGCTTAGGAATCTCGAGAAAGAGCAAAGTTATTAAGTTTTAAAACAGGGCTTTGTGTAATAAAATGGGAAGGAAATTTCATTTTATTTTAATTAACAGTTTAAAAATATATATTAACGAAATATAAATTATAGCATTTTATAATTGAAGAAATTGTATGTTCCAAAATATAAAAGAGCTAAAATATAAAAGAAACTTTTTTCTTTCTAATAATGTGAAAAATCGTTGGTTAAATTGACGAAAGTTATTTCCCTTAAACTTCGTAAAACAGAAGAACATGTATTTAACAAATAATTTCATTCGATTTATCTTTCGGTGCAGGTTCACTCCAACGAGCTCAAATTTTTTTCAGCAATATTACATAATTGAATCAAATCTGACGGAATAAGCTTCATACCTAACAATAATTTTTGGTATTTTTACTGGACTTTTTCGCATTAGTGATACACTTTGCTCAATCTATATATTTTTTCCTATATTAATATATTGTGCTGCATTTACTTTTACCTTTAATGTATAACATGATTAAGAGTTTATGTCTATCCATAAATTAATATTGAGTAAAAGACCATGGTGACAAACCAATAAATATCCGCAAAAAATTAGACTTTTAAGTTGGCAAGATTATTGAGATGAAATTTATTGCAAAATCCGGAAGCAAAATTGAGAAGAAAGTAAATTCAATTAGATAAAAATTAAATTCTTATTATACAACATGATCAATGCAAATACCCAGAGTAAATCCTAAGTTGATAATTTTTGTTTACCTCTGCAAAGAAATCATTAAACCAAACACATTTTCCAAAAAAATTTTCTAGAAGAAATAAGAAAGATAGTTTTACTGATTTTTTTTTTAATATTTTTTATTGCTTTTAAATATTTTTTATTGCACAAAGTTTAAAATTTCTTCTAAAGCGATCACAATGTTAACCTGCCCAAGTTTTCCTACATATCTTCCGCAATGTTCACGTATTCTTATGGGTCAAGTTTGCATGATGCCATATTGCGATCAATTTTACCAATCGGTTGTATTCTACTATGATCGTTTTATTAATGTCGATGAATTACGATGTAACTGATTAAAACGAAACTAACCAGTAATGTTACAAGTGTGTACCTCATGCGAACACAAGAGAGAGATGGATGACCTGTAACAAGATTTCGAGGTACTGAGACAGGCTGTTTCGATTGAAGAAGAAACTACAGCAATTATAAATTCGAGGAGATTTACCACTAAACACCAAATCACTTTTTTTTAATTATCGACGCGTGTTTCGCTAAACAAATTAACATTATCAGGAAATGATTCAATCTAATTCTAAAACTAATCTATTTTCTATTTATATAACAACCGTACCTAATTAAACGTATCGAAACCATGAACCGGGAAGCTAACCACGCGTTATATTAATAATTCAAAAAGATGACTGAATGGAATATGTCCATTATCCTGGTTCGTGGATTTCTTAAATTTTCCTATTTGCCTCCAAAACGTTATTATGATTACATCCTTATTATGGAATCCTTATGGATTTTTTACAATTTGTCTCCATTTGCCTCCAAAACATTATTATTATTTATACTTTTCACAAGTCCGAAGTTACTAATATTTATATTATGATCCTGTTTGAGTGCATGTAGAACATATTACCCACATTAGAATGGAATGTCTTCCATGTCTAATGTGGGCAATATGTTCTTTATATCTAGTTAATATGAATCTTTTAGTTTGCTCAACAGACCATCGATCACAATTTTAACAACTAATTGCACAAATCCCATGTTTTTCGTCACCAAAGCAAAAATATATATAAGTAACTAAAAAATAAATTTAAGGAAATTTTAAAATCTAAGAAAACCATAAACAGGGTTTGAGGGCCTTTTTCGTTCGATAAACTTGCTGAATTATTAATTACGCTTAATTAAATTCATAGTTCATGGTTTTTGCAGGCTTTATTAAGTACAGTACCTACGTACGTACGGTACGGTACGTAGTTTTAGAAGTAGAATGTATGATCTGATTAAACTAACATGGTTAGCAAACCGCGCATCGAGAAGTTATAAAAGTGTTTGGTCTTTAGTGATAAATCTCTTCAAATTTAATGTTTCAGACCAAAAGCCCCAATAGAAGAATTGATATTAAAACTATAATGTATTTGTGGTTCTTAAGTTATATAAGAAAAAACTGAAATGTAGTTGCTTTATTAAGTTATGTATATAGTAAAAATATATATATCAACTTAAGATTCCCCCTATATATCGCTTACAGTTCAGATCGAAGCGTTCAGAATTGCCAAAGCACAATATTTTTCACTAGGACAATGCCAGATGCCAATAATTATTAACTATTCTCAGAAAATAGGTACGGCTTGGAGGAAATGTCTAGTTACATCATCCATAGTCATCGGATATGGCTTACTGACTTCAACATTATTCACTGAACGAAAAAAACGGTTACTATTACAAACTACGCTACTAGACAACTAGGTTATTTTTTATCTATAACCCCTGTTATAAAACCCTGTTATGAACTACTTAATACGAAGCATAATTAAACTGATAAAAAGAGAAAAAGTAAGTAAAAATCACGAATCATCTGATTTACCAAACCCAATATTAAGCAAAATTTTTGTTTTCCATGAAGAATTCGCTTTTCGCCCACTCTAAAAAAAAAGACAATTAGGTCCTGGATAACCGAATATTTTTTTCAGCAATCGTATAAAACGATAGTCCGAATTTAAGTAGAATTTACCAAATCGTTCTCCGTTTGACGTTATTTGATTGGCCCACTCATATTTATCTTGACAAAACATCCGTCTGTGCTCCCAGCCGAGTTTTAATTAAATTTTTGCCGTTTCACTTTCCAATAAATCCGTAAATCTGCTTAAATATCTAATTCCGGCGACATTGGACGAACATTAAGCAAATTGGAGTTCCACGATTGCTAAACTGACCCTGAACGGGCAATCGTGCTAATCAACATCAGTTACTCGGCCAGACTTGTACACTTGATAACGACATTGGACCAAACATGGTAATTACATTAATTTACTTCAGCTGCATTTGCATCTGTTGAAGTATATTTTTATATGTATCAGTCCATGTGAATAGTTCTGTAAATTATATAAAAATTGTATCGAAATAAAATTTTATTGGAAGTAAAAATAAATTATGGGATTTTATTTTTTTCAAATACTGACATCGCATATACATCTCTCCGTCGCTGGCAATCTTCCATCTAAGAAATAACAACCCCTTTCAGTGAATGAAATGGTCATTGATGATTTAGAGAAGAGTCTGAAAAACATTTCAACCAACAAAACAAAAGAAGTCTGGAAAACATTTCAGAACAATGTCAACGAATGTTTTACATAAAACTAAATAATTCAGTTGTCATTTCTACACCTATTTGATCTGATAATGATGAATTTTTATATTCAACATTAAAATTTATTGAAAAATACGTTCACGGGGCTGTTAATATAACCGCGCGTAGAAAAGTTCAGATCGTCTTGTGAAATACCCCAACTTGTTCAAATAACCTTCTCGTGTTCACCCATTTCGCAGTCCACTCTTTGATTTCATATTTAAAATGGAAGCAAATTCAATTAGTTGTTACCCATGACGTAACGAAATTCATATTAGGACACATATTGAAGTCATACAATCGATACGCCGAACAATAACCTACGAAACATGTTTTTAATTAAATTATTATTTTTTTAATTATTGCACTAAATAGGCGTTATGGTCCTATAAGGCGATCAATTGCAACAATATTTCCTAGAAGATAATCTCAAAATGAGGGACACCCACAAGTCCTTAAACACTCGGTTTTTGCGAAACACCAATTAATTAAGTGCAAGAAATATTATTTCACTCTGTATAAATCATGTAACAAAAATATAATAAATCTTTAATAAAGGTTCAACAAAATCATTTGAACTCGAAGAGATCTACAAAACACCACATAACTTTTATAAACTTCCCGATGATCATTTCGCTAACCATCATCAGGATTTGATTCATTCATCTCCTGATGATGCTAACATGGTTAGCGAACCGCACGTTGACTCTTCGAGTTTAATATTTCAAACCGAATGAGAAAATTGAAAGAAGAACTAAAAATCAGTTCATACAAATTTTCTAGAGTAAGTGTGTGTTCCAAATTTCAAATAACAGGATTATTTCAATATACAAATATACTATGTAAAAAATATACATAACGTATTTTAAATATACATGACGTATTTTAAACTTGATGTTTTATTCCAAATTATATTTTTTTGCTTACCATATGAGGAATAAAAGAAAATCAAAATAGAAAGTAGTGTTTTTTTTAAATTTTCGGTTTGTTTTAATTATTCAAATGTAATAGTTACAAGACACAGTGTTAGAAGGAGAATTAATGTGTGTGTCAAATTATAATCGATAGTAATAGTCGTCAAAAATATATCGTCTCACATGTCTCTCAGGTAGGGGCAAAGTGACTACCATCACAGAATTTTCAGGATTTTCAAGATTACAATTTACTCATAATACGAGGGTTGCTATTTAGGTATCAGTAATTAGCAACAATGGTGCTGCTAGGCGCCATCTGACATATACATCGTAAAGTTTGACATTGTTAACTATATACGTACTCGAACGTTTTGTCATAAGGATGCTATTTGTATTGTTTAGTGACTTGAAAATTTCATAACAGTCAAAAAATGGAATTAACTCGAGAGAATTTTCGTGCGATGATTTACTACGACTTTCGGCGTGGATTATCTAACAGTGCACTGATCAACTCACTTCACACACGACTTTTTTTGTTGAAGCACCATCTAAAACCACCGTGTATCATTGGTCTAGTGAATTCAATCGTGGCCGTCATTTGTTCACGGACGAATTTAAAGAAGGTCGTCCAAAATCGGTTGTGGTCCGGGAAAACATCGATACTGTGCACGAACTTATAAAGCAAGATCGTCGTGTATCATACCGTCAGATTGATGCATCCCTGGGCATTAGTATCGCAATCACACACAAGATTTTATATGAACATTTAATCACTCAAAAAAAAGGCTCGTGTCGATTGGTGCAAAGTAATGCTCAAAAAATACAATTGTGGTGAGTCAAAAGCCGTGTGTAACATCAATACAGGTGACGAATCTTGGATATATGCGTATGAGCGGGAAAGTAAATAGCAGTCGAGTATATGGATTTTTCAAAATGAACCAAACCCAACAAAAGCTGTTCGCGCAAGAAGCACTTCAAAGCAAATGGTATCCTGTTCTTTTTGGGATAAATGAACTACAGTGCTAATAAAGAATCGTAGAACGATCAATTGTGAATGGTAGACAACCATTTATTTGCCTGAAGTCTTTGAAGAAATAAGAAAACAACCAGCGACGCAGAATTATTCTTCACCATGACAACGCGAGCTCTCGCACAAGGTCAAAACATCTGATCGATGGGTCATCCGGCGTACAGTTCTGATTTGGCACCCAATGATTTCTTTTTGTTCCCGTCCGTGAAGAATAAACTACGTGGTCAACGATTTTCGATGCCAGAAGAAGCGGTTGATGCGTTTAAATGGATCTTTGGAGATACCTCAATCGGAATGGAAAAAGTGCTAAGTGAAAATTGGTTCAAACGTATGCAAAAGTGTATCGATCACCGTGGAAAATATTTTAAAAACAATAAAACTATTTTCAATGATAAATATGTGTTTTTATTTATTATTTCGGACACATAAATAGTAACCCTCGTATTAGTAAGCATGAATGAGTAGAACAGTACACAACTTGCGCTCATCGCAAGGCATATTACAGAAATTATAATTATATTACGTGAATTCCACGATTATTTCGTCGTCAATTCATTATTAACCATAGTGATCTGGTTTAGTGTGGACGTACTAATAAAACATAGTACAAAATTGGATTTGAAGGAACTGGTTCAGCAATGAAAGATAGAGAAAAAAGTATACGTACGCCTGCATTGACAGAAAGAGTCACAGCAGCTGCTTAACATGTTTTACGACATTCTGGGATAGATTTGCACAAATATTTGAATGTGCATCCATATAAGATCCAGATAGTGTGATCAAGATCACTTTAACCACATACAATTTTATAAACAATGGTCGGCTCTCTTGGGAAAACAAAAAAACTATTCATAATTTGTTTGTGTCTGATAAAGCATATTTTTCCATTTCAGTTTTGTAAATAGACAAAATATTTGATATTCGCTGTGTACTTTACAATATCAATTTTTGACAGTACTGGTTCTTACTTTTTTTGATGATGCCAAAAATATGCCACCACTCTCTTCTGTAACATATTATAATTCTTAGTTTTTAAATAAACTTTTTTTGTTCCGCTAACCAAATTAGCATCATGATCATCAAGTTAGGGCCGGCCTAATCATGCGTGATTTGGTGTAAGTGGAAAATTGTAACATAAAGTTTATAACTTTATTTATCTGTTATAAAAGTAAAAATTGAAATAAAGTTTTAATTATCTTCTAATGATGCTAACTTGGTTAACAAAATGCGCGTCGAGCGAATTTAAGGTGATTCGGTGTGAGTGGGTCTTTTAACACAAAGTTTATTCTGAAAAAAAAAGTTGTAATGTATATTAATGTTTCATGCTCTCATAGTAATAGAAATTATTTTTAAATAGTAAGTAAAACTACATATTATTTTTAAATAAACAGATAGTTCTCAAATTAATCTATTGAATAAAAAAAAATATATTATCGTAAGTAAAATAATGCAAATGAAATAATACAGGTCGATTAATAAAATAAAATTAATATTCCTATATTGTAATGAAAAAAAATTAATGGAAATGATAAGATGAAAATGATAAAATGGAAGTAGGTCAACAAATAATAACCTAATAGCTTTGAAATAATATCACTAAATGGAATTCACTTTCGAGCATATCATAATATAATCTAATTTTACTTACCTAACAAACTTAATCAGAGATTAGAAGCAGTATTAATTTTGATTTTTGTTAATATTAACATTTTTGTTAATATATTTTTTGTATTTTGGAAAAATCTTTATTTTATTACAATATTTCATTTTCTAATATGGCATTGTTCAATATTAATTCAAAAGAAGTAAAAAGGTTTCTTATAGAGAAATTGTATTATAATTATAGAGATTCAAATGTTCTTTGTATTATTTAAAGAATCAATTAATAAGAAGCAGCTTTTTTATGGTATATTTAATTAAATTTCCGTAAAGTATTTTATCAGAAAATAACAATAGTCCTAATGGATGCCAGTTTTCCCCTAAGAATAATTTTTTGTTTTCATTTCTCGCTCTTTTCTCTCTCGCCTCTTGTTACTATAGTAGTCTCTTATTAATGTATGATCTAGCAGTGGCGGCTCATGAGGGAGGGTGTTGGGGCACCGCCCCTCCAACATTTATCACAATAAACAATTTTTTAGAGCAAAACACCATCTTTTTTTCCGATCAGTTTATTACCCTTAACTCATTTTAAGATATTATTAAAAATTAAAATCTCCAAATATAGAAGAACGTCTGTCGTCCCATCATACCAAATAATGCGGATAAAAATTCCATCCTCTCGCCACAATTTTTACATCGTTGGTCGGACGTTTACCTTCAACGACCGTAGGCCACGTCATCTTATCTCGTCGTTGACGTTACATGTTTTGTTGGTTGCCAGAATTCGAAGGTTTAACTGCTTTCTAAAACATGTTAATTGGACGTAGATTCCCAGCGTCCTAGTTATCAGTAATTAGTTTTAAACGCTGATTTAATGGGTGTGGAACATTTGATATGTCTCGCGTCACGTATTTCGTTCTCCACTCGAATACTTGTTTTGATCTGTAAGTAGTACTTTTTAAATAAAAAAAATAATATTAAATAAAAATAATAAAATAAGGGGCCTGATTTCAAACCGTTAATAATGACTAATTTAAATTTGTAGGAGGAAGTTAAATTAGAAACTAACGGTCGTCCCACGCCCGTGTTGAATTTGAGTCAAGTTTAAAAAGAATATAAAAATAGGGCAAGTTTTACGCGAAAGTTTGACAGTAACACACAGTTGATATTTTTTTGAACTTTTCGAACTTCTCATAAACTTTTTCGAAATTTCTCTATTGATTTACAGTTACAATAAACTGATTGAATGGTTTACTCTTCGGGAAACGGTAAGTACCTACTTATTCACACATTTAACTGCGCAACAAGCAAAAACCCATCATCCAATGTCCTTGTAAGTAGTAATAATACAAAATTTTAATGTTTTTCTAGCTCACCTCCTGTATAGGGTTTCAAAGCACGGTGAAAGCAAAAAATCTTCAGCAGCACTTCTACGCCTTCCAACTTTAAAAATCCACGAGCCGCCACTATGATCTAGTCTTACTACTCTCTGTTATAGAATCAAGACTTGCATGCCCTTTATAATGGAGCATATAGATATATATAGTACATATACATTCAATACAATGAATTTTGAAATTAATGTATATTTAAAACCAAGTGTAAAAAAAGTTGTTTATTTATGGTGGATTGTGCGTCAAAGCACTGTATAGCACAGAAATGCATCGATACTATTTCAAACCTCATGGACTGTTTTAAAGTACTTCTCAGTTTGATGCTTACATGCTTACTCTATTTTGAAATATTTGAAATACAACATATATGAAAATATTTTTATTTACATATTGTTTTGAAGCTAAATATGCCTCAATGCTTAGGACAATAACCATTCTGTACAGATAACTATCTCGATAAAAAGCTTAAATAAATTTTACATATTCCATACGGTACTACATCATTTTTAGAAATGGCATTTCTTTAATCTCATAAATGTTAAAACAAAAATAATATACGGGGTGGTCCAAAAAGTTGTTAATGTAGGTAGGGGAGGGGTAGTAGTAATGAAACGTTGGTAGGGGAGGGGTAGGAAGGTTGTGGTCAGTCTTAAACGATAATTCGGTTCAGGGAAATTTAGTCACGATGAAGAGCTATACGGGAGAGGAGCGCTCTTTTTGTGTGCGCGAAAATTAGCGCAATAACAATTCCGCCACTATTGCGCGTCATAGACTTTGACAATATTTCTAGTTACATGATGTTCAGCAATGTCCAAGGCTTTCGTTGATTAACTAATAAGCTCGTAAGTTGGAAGAAATCGGTTCAACGTTAAAAAAAAATGCGTGCCCTGCCGTCGAGGTCAACGAGAACCAATAAAAACATTGGGAGAGTGAGAGCATTCATGTGCCAACAACCAAACTTATATACTCGAAAGCGCGAAGCTGCTTTAAATATCATCATCGGTGCTTCGATACGTAACTTCCTTCACAAAGATTTACTCATGCACCACTATGAGTTTCAGTTGGTGCAGGAATTGAAACCGACGGACCTCTTCACTATATTTTTATTCGGTAATGAAGTGATGAACCGATTTCCAGTAGTCGACAACATCTTACAATCCGATGAGGCTCATTTCCACCTAAATGGCCATATCAATAATCAAAATTGTAGTGGAGAAAACCCTAAAAAGAAACATGAAAGACCTCTGCATAGCACGAAGATAACACTTTGGGCTACAATGTCGGCATCCGGAATAATCGCCACTTTTTTTTCAAGGACCACCAAGGCCGCACAGTAACAGTGAAGTGAATTTTCAGTGTTATATCGGAATGCTTCAAAGCTTTTCCATTCCTGCTCTTCAAGAATTTGAAGGATACGGTCAGGACACTTGGTTCCAACAGTCACCTGCCACATTTCCATTCTCCCCTTGCCCACTCAGTGTCCTCTCTCCCAAAGTCTGGATCTAACTTTCAGTGATTGTTTATGGGGATATTTTAAAAGTCAAGTATACCGCAACCGCCCTGCCACTCTGGAAGATCTATAGAAGAATATTCGGCAAGAAATCGAAGCGATAACAGTAGACAATTTTAGTTTTAGGATAGAAATGGACCACATTTAGACAATGTAATCTTCAGCATTGAAATTATAAAAATGTTTGTAAAATTTAAGAATAAATTTATTAAAATTGATCATCTTGTACATCTGTCAAACATATAGTAAATATAGTATCCGTCAAAAAAGTTCTTATTGCTCGAAACATACAATATTATATACAGGGTTCAGCAGTTTTTGAAAAAATTGACACACTCTTATTTTCAAACGAATATCAAAATGTATTGCTTTTATACGTTAGTGGTATATTGCCATTAAAATATACATAACACAGTCAGATGCAAACAATCACATCAGTTAGGTGGCGTCCATTTTTGTCGAGGCATTCTTGTAGACGGGCAGTAAAATCGTCCATACTCCTTTCGAGCATGGCACGAGGAATCATTTCATTATCGCGCGTTATGGTTTCGGAAAATGCTTTAACTTTTCGCAGTTTGTCTATGTAAACTTTGGATTTTACGTAGCGGGGGAAAAATCAGTCAGAAGCTGAAAAGTCTGGTGACGAAGGTGACACACCACAAAACGAAATAAACATTTTTAAATGCGAAGCGCCAAAGGAAATGTTTCCTTAAAAAGGTCATTGTTGTTCTTGACCTACAGTTACTCTTTCGAAGTACAGAGGTTAATCATGTAGTTAGGGTTTTTTGGGTGCCCAGTATCGAAGGTCTGTTTGTTTACCATCCCTGATAAATGAAAATGGGCCTCGCCACTCATGAACAAAACGATGTTGTCGTCCAGCAATTCCTTTCTACAAACCTACACTGTCTCACAAAGTCACTTTGTTGTAATTTTTGGACAACCATAATTTTATACGGATGGAAATAAAAGCCCAAGTGTAAGATTCTGCCAACTGACCTGTGTGATATTCTAAGAGCGCGAGCGTGATGTACCGCTGAACGGCGAGGCCTGGTTTCCACCGCTTACCGCACCCTTTCAATCTTTTTCGGGGTTCCTACTGTTCGATCTCCTCCCCGTGCAGTCCCAGATCCCAATAAGCCTGTTGTTTAAAATTTGTTCACCCACTTCATAATGGTATCGCGTTTTGGAATGTGACCATGCCGATTAACGTTAAAATGATTTCGAAATCGTCGCTGCGTGAGCACAACAGAACGACCAGTTTCAATATAAGTGTTGGAAATAAACATGGCTGCTGAGATGGCATCCCGGAACGAGTAGATATCAACCATCCTGAAAATATTCGCTCGACACTGTCGCGCGTAACAATGATAGAATATAAGATAAGAACATAATAACGAAAAAAAAGCAAGATAGAAAACAAAAACTGGCAAAAGCTCCAAAACGCACTGAAAATGCTATAACAAAGGAAAAGATACAAATTATTTTTAAAAAGTGAGCATAAATTTTACAAATGTCTAAACAAAATATAATCAACTCCCAACCAACCCTATTAGCTCCATGTAATTATAGATAATTGATCAAATATGTATTCCATCAATACACAACATAAAATCGATAATAGCTAGTTAAACAAAGTTAACGAAATGGAAATTATTAACTTACTAAATATGCGAGAAAAGTTCGCAAATTATTGTCCCTAACATAAAAGGAAACATCTGCGACATTTGGAACAATTTTATTCTGCAACATAATCTCCTAAAAGGTTCAATGACGAAGGGTTTCGTTACCTTCTCAACCAAATGAAACACCGGAAAATTTCAAAAATCGTCGCCATAATCTACCCGACATTTTCATCAAAGCGTTGTGCCGTTATTCCTCCATTTCATACCTTGAACTTTTAACTCTGGTATAACGTAATATACACTGGTCTCGTACATTGTCATAAATCAAATTCGCAGCATTTTGCTCTGAATTTATGATAATTATTGACAACTAGTGCCTCATGTACTTTTGATCATCACATTCTAGCCGCACAATGGCTAAGATGTAAACTCGCATCTATAAATTAAATTTTAATTCTTCAAAAGCTGAGTGCCATAGATTAAATCAACATTTATTCAAGCATAAAAAAATACCTGACACAAGCTTAATATGGAAATATAAATAAATAACAACTTCTTTTTTTTTTTAATATCTGGCAAAAGCTATGTTAGAGACAATAATTCGATACCTTCATATATGAGCAAAATTTAACTAATTTAATAAAACCTACTACATATAAAGAGTTTTTCAATGATAGTATCAGAAATTTAAAACGAAATAGTGGCAACACTGTTTGAATATTATTTTCACTCATTCATCATTGAAAGATAGACGATACACGAATTGGACAATTGGAAAGCGACAACTTTGAGAAAAAATGAATCTTTTTCGACGAAACGCACTTATGGCTTAATGGGCTAATGAACAAACAATTGCAGGATTTGGGCCGATGGAAATCATCAGGTGATTCAATAATTACCTCTTTATGCTCAGAAAGTCATTATTTGGTGCGGTTTTTATGCTGAAGAAGCGATAAGATGTTATTTTTTTAACACGATGAGGAAATTGTGTTAATGTTAATGGTGAACGCTATAGAAGTATGCTTTGCAAAATTTCTTTGAACTAAACTGATAAATACAATTATAGATTGATATAATATAATAATATCTAATATAATATAATTATATCAGATATAAACATTGTTTTATTTCAACAAGAAGATCCGACTTGTCACATATCTCGCCAGAAAATCGATTTATTGCAAAAAAAGTTTTACGCGTTATTTCACGAAATAGTGAGGCAATTGAATTAGATTTTGGGGCGTTATGATAAATCTGTGGTTTACAAAAATAATCTCCGAACAATTTTTGACCTTAAACGTAACATCCAGGTTATGATTGAAAAATCTGCCATCATGTGTGAAAGAGTAATCGAAATTGGGTCACCAAAGTGCATTACACCAGAAGAAGCCGCTGGGGTATTTGAGCAACATTATATTATATTCAAAATATAATGATATTATTTGTTCTTCAAGATAAAAAAATCCAGATTATAACTTGTAGTTATCATTGTGTCTCATTTGAAAGTTCTGACACTCTTGTTGAACATCCCTTTATTTCAGCATGATGTAAAATGTCTTGATTACAGCAAAACTGCAATGCTTTCTGGTAAACTTATTCTAGAATTAAATAAGTTTGATACGCCTGTTATAGATTTCCTAAAACCGATAAATATTAAACAGGGGTAATACAGGCAAAGGAGTCTTTTAGGACGATTATCTATGTTCATTGTGGTTTTGTTTAGCTTAAACCCCCTTTCTACTTTTCTCAATAGAAATAATAAGATAAAGTTTCCTCAGCATATAAATAAGTCCCTACTTACCGCTTAACATATCTGTTTTATCTGGATTATACCATAATACACAGTAACACCCAACGAGAACTCAAATAAGCTTTATAGAGAATAGAAATATTCAGTCTGTAAATTAAAATATATTTCGGTAGAGAATAGTGTAGAAGACTGAGTAATTGAAAGGAAAATACACAACTAACAGGCTGTCAATTTGAAAGAATGGAATTGATATAGAGTAAGATTAAATTAAATATTTACCAATTACACTATAAATAAAGTAATCTGATCTAAATAACTAAACTACATTAAAAATGGAAATTGCCTCACAATATACAGGGTGGTCCAAAAGGTTGTTAACTTTTTGAAATGAAATAAAAAACCAAGTTAATTAATTTTAACAAATTTTTTCTTAAAACTAACAAAAAATATTGAAAATTTATGTTCTGAAGATTACATTGTCTACATGTGCTCCATTTCTATCCTGGTACTCCTGAAGCCGACCTCTAAATTTTGCCATAACGCGAATATTCTTCTTTAGATCTTTCAGAATGGCGGAGCGGTTACGGTAAACTTGATTTTTAAGATATCCCCATAAAAAAAATATATCACATAGAGTCCGGTTTGGGTTTCGGTGGCGGCAAGGCTATAAAGATTGGATGAATGGCAGGTGGCTCTGTCCTGTTGAAACCAAGTATTCTTCAAATTCTTGAAGAGCAGGAATGAAAAAAATTGAAGCACGTCGACATAACGTTGAGAATTCTCCGTTACTACGGCGCGTAATAGTTGTTGGCGAAATTGTTTTTGCGATAATACTCGTGCACTAAAAACGAGCGCTCCTCCTATTCCCTAACCTAAACTATAATTTAAGACCGACCTCATCTTCTTACCCCTTCCATCAAATTTGTTACAATGCAACAAAACATTAACAACTCTTTAGCGGAGGCCTGGGGTGGTCACAGATGATTTCGCCCAGTCTGACTATTGCGGACGTCCAACACAGGATGGCGTGAGTTGCAACGTATTGCAGACTTTCAAAAAAGCCGATATATACGGTGGTAATTTCTTCAGCTGCTTTCCGAACATTTAGCTCGAGCCTGACTGATGATTGCTTAAAAGCAGAAACCTGTCTCGCAAAACGCTTGCTGACATTTATGAGTGACTGAATATTTCAATATCTTGCTGTAAATCATATCTGGACTGAGAAATTCCAGAGTATAAGCGTTTTGTAATGTTCCTTAAGGGATCTGAAACTCCAAAAATAATTAAAATCGATTACGCGAAATATATTGTTAGGAATTAATGCAGGAGATGTTACTGGATTATAATAAATATTGTGGATTACAGACTAATTGCGTCAATGAAACACAATACCTGTTGATGAAGAAAAATTATCTAGTTCAGGCCCAAAATATCCCACTGCAGAAATATAGTTATATATATATATATATATATATATATATATATATATATATATATATATATATATATATATATATATATATATATAATATATATATATATATATATATATATATATATATATATATATATATATAATATATATATATATATATATATATATATATATATATATATATATATATATATATATATATATATATATATATATATATATATATAACTGAAAATTTAGCATTTTAACGTCCATGGTTATTTATATAGCAAAGACAGACAGACAAAAAATAAATCCTGGATACATGGCAATGAAACATATTTAGAAAATATTAGATTCTCTAAAAAAAGGAATATTTAAATAATTAGAAGTATTAATGATACAATGATAGTTCGAATACATTCACCGAATTAATTCTAATCAAAGCATTATAGAAACTTTGAAAAATAAATAGGAAAAGAAAAAAAGATAATAGAGCAAAATAAACGAAGCCGCTAAATAAACTTGCTGGTAATAAGGGACTGGTGACCAGGTGACCCATTAACCTGTATGACTGTGCAAACATTCAAAAAAACAACTATGAAACTATTTAAAGTTCCATGTTTGCTAATATTTTCACATGTTCCAACTAATAACTAGTACACAATTTCAATGTAAAACTGTAATTTTTGTTAACACCATTACGATATTATGTAATAGTAATCCATTACAAATAATATACCCATAAAAGTCTATCACGATTGTTATAAGTTTAACTAACTCTACGAAACATGGGGCCCATTAGATTAAATATGGCTTTACTCATTAAATATTCAAATTCGTTCAAGATTTCTGACGGTAGGAGTAATCGCTCAAGAGTTCAAATGTTGACCAATACATACATTTCTTTTGGCGATAAATTTGGAAATCTCGCCAGCCAGTCTAGTGTTCCATCGCAAACTTTTCTATAGGGTAATTTTTGTAGTGCGTTCGAACTTTAAATTTAAATAAAACAAAAACCAAATTAGATGCCTTAAAATTATTCTTTTATGAAATAACATTAAATAATAATATTTGAAAACAATTTCGGACAAATGTCCGTCGCGGCTACTTCTGATAAACCATTCCGTCAATCCAATTTCCGACCACCTTTTCAAGCAATTGGGGGTCTTAAGTCCGCAATTATCAGCATAGGCCAAAGATTTAACATAACCCCAAAGAAAATAATTTAAAGGCATTAAATCACATGTTCTTAGTAGTCAATTAACAGGTCCGTTCCTCGAAATAATTTTCCCACCGAATTGTTCCCTCAATAAATCGATTGTTGCGTTGGCTGTACGACATGTGGATCGATCGTGTTTGAACTACAGATCAATGTCATTCAAATTCGGAATTAAACGTATCTACGTAGTCGAATAATAAAACCGAACTTCCTACGAATGACGACAAATTACTAAATTTGAATCAACATCAACAATCAACACTGCCTGCAACAGCGGCGATATTTTCTTCGGAACGTACAGTTTTTGTCTTGTTTTTGCTTGACTTGATCCCCAAACATATATGTATGCTGTTTCTAAAACATCATCAAGCATCAATCATCATCAAAAGTTAAATTTTCCCATTCACCTCGATAAAAAGCATTTTGAATTCCATTACCAGATCCTACTGCAAATACGGTACCATTATAAACGACATTTCTTGTAGTACGCTGGAAGAGAAAGCACCCTATAAGGACCGTAATATCGCATCCACATCGCAAGTGAGTGTCTATTAACATACATCTTCAAAAACAATTCAACTGTAGTTGCAACAAAAGTATTACACACTTGCTGGATATTTTCATGACTATTTCGTAAGGCAAAAATGTAACAAAAGGCATCGTAATGCTGATCTTCAAACTGTTTTATTAACCCACTTAAGTCCAATCGTATGGATATTTCATGGAAACTTCTACTTCCCAATATCACTTTTCATCCCTTTTCAAATTCAGATGATTGACTAAAACAAGAAGGTGCATAAATTCGTGCCATTCTATCACTGTTAACAGCACTATAAGAATACTAATGTTCCTGATTAATTACTGTTTACTAATTATTAGCTGAACAAATATTAGCACATCCCAATTTTCAATCACACGTCGAAAAGAAGCTATTGAAAAGGCAGAATTAAGATCGTATATTTAAACGGCCCTCATAAAAGAAAACAAAACAACTCTTTGTTTATCGCGAAAATCGAAAACACATGGTGCGTTTCGCGTTTTCACAGCCAGACGTGCCCCTCATTTCATTTTAATCAGTTTTGCCAACTGCCCCAAGAGATTCAATTATCCGACGGTCACACATTGTTACATAAAGGATATATCTTAAATTATGATGGATCGTGCTATCCTAGCAGATAATGCAAGATAAATCTTACCAAATAGATTCTGACTTAATTCAGGTCCGTTCTTAATTATGTTTGTTTTCTCCCGAGACGGCAAAAGCACGGAATATGAACGCAGTGTTTCTGACGGGCGAAATATATAGAAGTATAAAAGCACGTGTACAGCAAAAATGATATTTTTTTTCCCGGATAATGTAGGAATTATATATAATTAGTAATGAGACATAAAGGGAATTTTATATGAGAGTTCGCTGACGCAGAAAAAGGCAAAGTAAATTAACGTAGCTGCCTGTGAAAGATCTTAACATTGCCGATATGATTTTTAATAAGTACTTTATATGAAAACATACAAATTAAACCAAATATTTTTCAGTCAGTCTAATGATAAATCAAATAGAAAGTAGTGACATATTAGCATCCCTAATGTGTGTATTTTCCATGTTTTACGTAAAAATTGGCCAATCATTCAGCCGAAAAAAGTATCTTTGATTTTTTGAATATTTTTAATGCGCTTCGCCACACAATTTTTCATGCATAATGTACCGTACGTACCAAAATAGGGTCTGGGACGGGTCAAGAACTGTTTCAGACAGTAGTAATGTTACGAACCACATGACGACATGAGCTGTAATTAATTGCAGCCTACATCTGATATGGCCGATATATAAGGTTTTCCATTAAGGGCGGTCGAATTTAATGTAATGTAATGAAATGTAAATGAAACAAGTTGTGTATGAGATATTATTACTTTTTACTTGAAAGAGTATTCGATTACATTATGTATGGAATATAACATTAGCCAAATGGCCGACATCGGCTTTGCTGGACGCTGGTATCCAAGAGCTCCAAATATGGCTCGATATCATTGATGGCGCTGGTTATGTAGACATTTAAAGCATTAATCATATGCGGCTTTTTCGCATAGACTCGCGTTTAACATAGCCCTATAAGAAAAAGTCTAATAGCATTAAATCACATGATCTCGGTGGCCAGTTGACGTTGCTGAAACACCACAAAGCCACAAAAAATTGGTTATAATCAACCTGTATATCTTGCCGGTGACAGTTATAAAGTCGCCAGCTTCATTTTGAAAGAAGTAAGGTCCAATAACCCCACCGGACCAAAATTCACCCCAAACAATAACTTTTTCTGGATGCATTTGCAATTGATGAGTGATGTGGATTGATATCTCATTTATCCAAAAATGGGCGTTGTCGCTGAATATGATTTTCCGTCCGAAATCAGAGTCCACTTCCAACTGGTCCAGAACCAAGTCAGCAAATGTTCGACGCTGCCCGTGGTCGTTTGCCTTAAGTTCCTGGATCAATTGAATTTTGTTCGGGTACGCGCCTAAGTCCCGATGCAAAATTCGATAAGTTAAGGTCTGCGAAAGGCTAAGTTCTTGAACGCGACGAAGAATTGATTATAGCAGGTTATCCTGCACACTCGCGTTCCCTGCAGTAGTGTTTTCTGCAGACCTCACGTTTCGACGACGTGCGGGTGTTGTTCGATTGTTTACTGAACCAGCTGATTCGAATTTAACTACCAAACAACGAATAGACGATTCAACAGAACGATTGTGTGCACTGTAAAAATCACGTAGCGCACGGAACGTAGGTCTAACTGAGCACTTATTTTGATAGTAAAATTTAAAGATTTGCACGCATGGCTCAATAATGTAACTTTTCTTACTGATTTGCACAATATTAGTTACGATAACCTCCAAATTTGACGACTGTAGCTTCACCAACATGGCCCCTATACACTGTCAAAGTTCGCGCTTCCATCTTATGGAAGGAAAACTCTTATATATATGGTCGAACCCTTGGTATATCATTCAGTTGATCTCGAGCGTTCAGCTCGGACTCGACTGATTGACAGCTAAGGCCAAAAACCGGTCTCGGGAGACACTTGCTGACGTGTGATAGCGGCTGTAGGACAGGGTAATTTTTATGTAGAGCACGAAAAAAAAATTCCCTTGCTTTGTTAATGTTTCTAATATTCTCATCGAATCCACTATGCAATTTTTCATGTATCACTAATGTAATACTTAAACTTAAACAAGCGAGATTTTGGCTTAGAAAGGAAACTATTGATAAAATAGCGGACTACCCAAAAGGACATTTTGTAGGGTTTTCAAAACTTGATTGTCCTTTTTTTTCGTCAAAGTTTACCAATTTTTGCCCGTAGCAGTGCATTTTTTGCTTTACAAAAAATCTATTAAATTTAAATTAGTTCTGTCACAAAATATCTCTGTAAATAGAGTTTATCGCTACAATTTTGTATCAGCATTTAACTATTGTATTAAGTAATTCAGTCCAATTATATTAAAATCTGGTGTCGGGATTTTATATTTGGGAGTAGGTACCAGGTGTACCAGACGATCGAAAATATTCATTCTCCAGGAAATTATTGATTTGTCTTAAGGTAGTAATTATGACCGAAATATAACG